>JAHWFO010031028.1:5355145-5365534 GCA_023313115.1 Rhysida immarginata | reverse complement strand
AAAAAAAAAAAAAAAAAAAAAAAAGGCGCAAAATGACCTTAGTAGTCGACGCCAAAAATTCTAGTAAGGCGTGGAAGAAATTTTTAGCGTGAAATCATTCATAGAAGCTGATCATGCTCTGCTAATAAAAAAAATAACTTCCTTCATTAATGAATTAAAGACATTTCATTAATGACAGAAAAAAAATGTGTAAAAATAAAATTACTTTAGAAAAGCCTTCTCCTGAATAGGTGCTATTAATTAGTAATCAATTATTATTAAATCTTAGAATAATAATTTAATAATTTCTAATAAATTAACGTGAAAACCTTTAAGTAAAAAGACAATTAAAATTTTTCCACTTTGCTTAGTTCATTTCTTAATTTATATTAATATTTTTAAATTTAAGGCTCATTTAATTCTCAATGTACAATGTTAAGTTGAAAAAAATAAAGTTTAATTTCAGCATTTTATTCCAATGATTTAACTCCATCTTTTAAACATAATTTAAAATATAAAATATGTATCCTTATAAATACCAAACTGACTAAAAAAAACAAAACAAAAAAAAAACCTAGCTTCTTGAATAACTCGATCACTTAGTCCTGGCATTTGTAGCAGAGAACAGGTAAAATTTTGAAGTGCACGCACATGCGCAGCTGGTGCAGTCATCTAAAGGTTTTGAGGAGCTTCAAGCCGGCAACGACTAGTCACCTGGCTGGCCCCAAACAGTGGGATGCGTGCTTAAACGCCATGGGTGACAATGGTGAAACGAGTCTACAATGGTGGTTATTAAATACTACTCTTTCTATTAGCTTGCGTTTCCTGTTCTCTGCCTTCTTTTTACAATATTTGACTCGAACGGGTTTCATTTGAACACGCCTCAAAACATTGGTTGGAGCGTCAAAACTAAGATTGGGGACGCTGAAATTTAATTACACAGAGTTGTACACGAGGCGGCCCTGTTCCTGACACAGGCGCTGAAGCAGGCGAACCATTCAAATATGGTTAAAAAAGAAAACGCTGCGATCTGAGAAATACTGGACCGTCAAATGAAATCCAAAGAAGTTCGCTTCGCTTGTTTAATAAAATTATAAAATTAAATAAATGACTATTTTCTTTTTTTATTGCAGGAAATGAGGACATTCATAAATTAACTACTCAAGATAACGTTACATTGCGAATTGACTTGGAAAGTTTCACAGGCGCTTTACGATATGCTAAGTATGAACCATTTGAAGTATTGGGTCACAAAGATTTCTACAGATTAGTACTTGGCACATACACGGGTGATGCAGGTAACAAGCAGTTACTCCATGTATACAGTAATTAATCATGCATACGATTCAGTAAAAAATTAAAGATATATGCTTTAAAAAAGGAAAGAAAACGTGAAACATAATTTTATTCACAAGAGTGATTCAAAAAAAAAATTACACCAGTCGGTGACTGAATTAGGGTTTTTTATCTCCCGCAGGTACGGAATGGGTTCATATCCGAAACCCTCTTGCGATAATTCTTTTTTTATTGGATTAAGTATCTTTCAACAAATCCAAGTTCATCAAAATCGGTTCAGTAGTTTTCAAGACATGGACTGATATAGCAAGGCGATAGTGAAAGTTTCATTAAAGTCGGTTTTTAAGGTTTTAGCATCATCTAAAATAATAACAGAAGAAACACCTCTTATCCACAAAATATTTTGTCAAAGGACCCTTTATTCATTCCATTGACATTGAATAATGAACCCAAAGGGTTCGAAATACGTATATGTCCAGTAAAAATATTTTGTGGATAAGAGGTGTTTCTTTTGTTATTATGTCGCTTTCCACAGTTATTTCACGTTTTTCATCATCTAAAACCTTATTAACGACGGTACAGATGTATGTAACATGTATGTCACACGCCATAACTTTTGAAAGGATTGACATAGAGGCTTGAAATTTTCTACACACGTAGACCCTATACAGGGGACGGAGCGAAAAATATAGCGAATCCTTTAGGATGGCCCAAACCATGTGTTTTTGTGGTTTCCCCAACTGACTTCTTTTCAAGTCTATGGAGTTTTGATTGCGTTTGAGCAATCTGTGACGTCAGAGTTTGACTGTTTGACGTCAGAATTTAAGGAATTTGAAGTATTGCGAACCCTCCCGCTACTACTCGTAACATTTTGATGCCATAACTTTTGAAAGGATTGACCTAGAGGCATGAAATCTTCTACACACGTAGGCCCTATACAGTGGACGGTGCGAAAAATATAGCGAATCTCTAGGGTGGCTCGGGGCCCCTCAGGGGGCACTTGTATGAATTTCATGGTTTCTTTTTTATCTTTTGAACAAAGAGGGCAGAAATCCTGAAATTTCGTAAATTTGTAGTGCGATTTTAAAAAAATAAAACCAATATACAAGAAGGGCCCCGCCGGACGTTCCGAGGCCCCAAATACAATTGAAGCGATAACATTTGAACGGAACGACCTAGGAAGCTGAAATTTTGAATGTTTATAGTGTTATACTACAGAAATATAGCAAATGTACAAGAAATATGATGTAGGCTTATGCGGCCCGCCAGAACACCCCAAGGCCTCAAATACAAATCAAGTTATAACTTTTGAACGGAAAGGTCTAGAAGCATGAAATTTTGTATATTTTTAGTTTGGTACTAAAAAGTATAGCCAATATAGAAGGAAGCTAATATAAGCCTCTAGAACTCCGCCAGGGTCCTCGAGGCACCAAATACAATTGAAGCTATAAGTTTGAACGGAAAGGCCTAGGAACCTGGAATTTTGTATATTCATAGTTTGGTACTAAAAAAAATATTGCAAATATACAAAAATAGTAATATAGGCCCCAGCAGAGCCCCACAGGCCCCAAACACAAGCAACAACTTTTAGACGAAAAGGTCTAGAAATCTGAAATTTTGTTTACTTATAGAAAATTACTTAAAAAATTAGCTAATATACACTAAAAACTGGTATAAGGCTCTTGGGTCTCGACATGGGCCCTGAGCCCCTGGTCACAAATCAAGCTATAACTTTTGAACCGGAAGTCCAGAAATCTGAATTCTTGCATATTTATTGTGTGATTTTTAGCTCTTATACACTAAAACTTATATAGTCGTCTGGGGCCTTGGCAGGGGCCCTAAACACAAAGAGAGCTATAATGTTTGAACGAAATGGCTTAGAAATCTGAAAATTTGTATACCAGTTTACTAAAAAATGTAGCTAATATACACGAAAAACTGGTATAAGGATCTTAGGTATCCACAGGGGCCCTGAAACCCAAATCACCAATAACCTCTAACATTTGAATAATAAAAAGGCCTAAGAACTTGAAGTTTTATATTTTTACAGTGCGGTTACTTAAAAATTATAGACAATATACAAAGAGACTGGTATAAGCATCGGGGCCCCTGGCGTCCTCAAATACAATTGAAGCTATAAAATTTGAACGGAAAGGCCTACGATCCTGAAATTTTGTTTAATCACAGTGTGGTATTTAAAAATTTAGCTAATCTAGATTAAAAATTCTATAAGTCTCTTGGCAGGGGAGTTGCGGCCTCAATCTCAAATCAAGCTATAAATTTAAAACCAGAAGTCCTGAAACCTGAAATGTTTTATATTTACACTGAGTGAGCATATTACTATGACCACCTGACATGTTTCTGCAAATGCGCGCACGGACGTCGCCACAATGTTGCTAGCGGGCCGGACTAATATAAAAAGGGAAGCTGAGTGTCGTCGACAACAGTAGACGTGTTCCATTCTTCAACTATGGGTAAACGACGCGATTTAACAGCCTTCGAACGCGGGATGATTGTAGGTGCTCGGAGCTATGGAGCGAGTATCAGCGAAACATAGTTAATCAGGGGTCCTCCAAAAGGGTCTCTGAATGCACTGTCCGCCGCACACTGCATCGCATGGGATACGGAAGCCGAAGTCCTGTCCGCACACCTTTGCTGTCTGCAGCCAACAAGCGGAAACGACTCCAATTCGCTCAGGAGCACAAGGACTGGACTATCGAGCATGGGAAACAAATCATGTGGTCTGACGAGTTACGATTCAAGTTACATCATGCAGAAGGCCGCGTGAGAATCTGGCGGAAACAGCACGAAAGCATGGACCCCGGATGCATGAGTACAACCCTTCAGGCCGGTGCGGGCAGTGTTATGGTCTGGGGAATGTTTTCCTGGCATGCGTTGGGTCCGTTAATACGTGCTGAACAACGTCTGGATGGCACAGCATACCTCCGTATCGTCGCCGATCAAGTCCACCCTGTCATTGTTGATGGCGTACCCCAATGGAGATGGCTACTTCCAGCAAGACAATGCGCCATGCCACATAGCTCGTATTGTGCAGGAGTGATTCTAGGAACATGAGGGGGACTTTACCTTACTTCGGTGGCCCCAACAATCCTCAGATCTCACTCCAATTGAGCATTTGTGGGACGAAGTCGAACGAACCATCAGACGGCTGGATCCACCACCGTCCAATCTAGATTCTTCTCACCACCTTCCAACATCTCGTGGAATCAATGCCACGAAGAATCACCGCAGTATTAAAGGCAAAAGGTGGCCCAACGAGATACTGACAGGGTTGTCATAATAATATGCTTACTCAGTGTATAATGTGTTGCTTAAAAGTTTAGCTATTACACACTAAAATTGATATAGTCCTCTGAGGCCTCGGCAGGGGCCGCGGGGCTCCAAATACAAATCAAGCTATAACTTTTGTACGGAAAGGCGTAAGAATCTGAAATTTTGTTAGGTCAATTTGAATTGATTTATTGGGTCGTTCCATAAGTATTGTCCGATTTTCTTTAGGCTACTTTGCATGAGCCATGCGACAGCAAGGACTAGGACAGCCCCCTACAAAATAAGAATATAACTCGTAAAACGATTTCCAAACATGCTGAAAAGAAGAATATAAAAATTTGTTTTTTAATTTTACAGTAATATTTTAGATTGCGAGTTTATATATTTATGTATTCGATTGAAGCGTTCACACGAATCTTTCCAAACGCGCGTGAAATAGGAAACGAAATGCTCGCGCCTCTAAATGTTTCTACAATAGTTGCACGTGTAGTGGTGCGGACATTAACATTATGGAGCACCATGCGATTGATTTTGCACGAATACAAATTTGGACGGAATGTGCGGGAAACCTTTGCTAATATTAAGGGAGCCTGGGGTGCATGCACGACGAGTGACAGAACTGTCCGTCGACTATTTGTGAAGTTTGACGCTGGTGATATAGACATTAATCGTAAGCCAGTAGATCAATACCGAACAGTTACGGCAGAAAGTGGAACAAAAACCTGTACAAGTGACGATCAGCAGCGTTGTGTACCGTCGTTAGATGGACGAATGTCATCAGAAATGGCGAACAAAACAACGTCACTGGTGAATCGTGCAGGTCCAATACTCTTCCAAGATGGTGCTCGAGACGAAAATGAAGTATGTATGCATCCATATATTAAGTTTTCCAGTTAGGTTTCAAGTTATCTCTTAACTTTTGATTTCTTTGTATATGAAGTGTATTGAATTTTTGTGCCTTAACCATGACAATGCTCCAGCACATGCAACTATAAAATGCATTGGCGCATGTGTCTGTTGCAACCCTGCAAAAAAATAATACTTTGCGGTACGAGGTTCTCCCTCATCCTGCGTATTCACCAGACTCGGCCCCAACCGATTTCCACATGTTTCGTTTCCTTGTTTCTGGTGTCTTTTTCTTTCCATCAAATTCGACCAATACTATGAAATAACCCAATACAGTTGGCTTAGCCAAAATATTTTCATTAGATTTTTAGAGTTCTTTTATTAATCTTTTGTCTTGATTTTTTTTCTTTTGTTAAAATTTTGATAGTATTAACAAACTGAACTACTCCAAAGGGATGCGTTTGTCTTTGTTACAATGAACTGCTAAATGGTTATTTGAATATCATTCATTTGATATATACAATTTTGACATGGAATTTCATGTACCACATTATTATTATTCTGTCAAGATTTATTGTTTATTGATTTCTCCAGTCAAGACTGTGAAAGAAAAGTACTTCTACCAACAATTTCATGACTATTATTTAATTAAACTATTCGATTCCTTATTTATATTCCATATTATTTCTAAAGGTTAATTAATAAACAATAATATTCTGTACTTTAAGATATAAAACAAACCTCTAAATTATTCTTATATCAATTTAAAGACTTTTTTATTGAATTTTCTACAATTTTTCATTTACTGTTGAAGTGATTAATATAGCGTTTTATTTTAATTATACTGGTAGAACTGCCAAATATGTAATCCTCTATTTTGCTCTTTATATACAGGTGATAGTTTCGTCCAGCATAACAATGCAACGTTCCACACATACGATCGAGACACTAAGAACAATTTCTCACAAAAGGTAAAAGCCGGCTGGTGGTTTGGCTCCAGTATTCACGTTAGCTTGAATGGAGAATACCTACCTCAAAATCACACACTACCGGAACACGGCCTCCACTGGTATAAATGGACAGGCAATTTAGGATCTCTCAAACGGTCAGAAATGAAGCTGAGACCCATGGATTTCAAGACTAAATGAAACCCTTTAGCACAAAACTGACGACCTTGCATAACTTAAAATAAAAAAATTATTTGTGTCTGAAATTAATAACCAATATTCTTAATGTTAGCTATTTTGATTAAATTAAATAATAAATGAAATGCACAAACATAATTTTTTTTATTAAATTAAATACTCCATTAATTAAGAATAATTGTTCATGGTTTGCTCATAAAAATAACATATTTTAAACTCAAAAACCTACAAAATTAATGGCTAATGTATATTTATAAGGAGTTCAAAAACTAGTGAATAAAATCAAATATAAACATCACAAATAAATCTCTAATCACATCAATGTATTTTGGCTGATACAAGGAAAAAACACAACATGCAACAGTCAAATTTAAAGGAAACCAAAGTCTAAAAGCGCCAATGGTCACTGATCGGTAGGGAGCCAATGAGCTTGAGAAAACTTCACCTCTTGATGATGTAGAAGAAGGTGGAATCGCTGATAGACCCAGAATCACCGTGTAATCTGGAATGAATTTGAAATCTTGCGAGGTTTGTTTTCTTCCAAACTTCTGGCAAAGCTGAGTGAAGGCTTACAGGCCTCTAGTTTGCGTGTCCGTAGCAGAATTAAACAAAGCAATAGTTTAATGGAAGATTAGTTAGAAGTCATCATTCAGTGACGCCTGGGGAGACAGTGCATACTGTCCACGAAGAAGGACTTGGTTGCTCCTAGAACCATTTGGTCACAACGGCCATAGGAATCGATGTCCCTTTAGAGCTTTTATTGTGAAAGATGGGGGCTATATCCTGGGTGACGCAGAACTCCCCCCCCCCCCTGTTCGGGCTAATGCATCCTGCACAATGTTCGCAACATGCTGTGGAGCATCGTGGTGCAACGGAATTACACTTTTGTCACCATGCAAATATATCGCCTGCGCTCTGCGATGAAGACGACTGGTCGACCTCCTTCCGCTATTAGCAACTGAATCATCACTCGGTGATACATGTTGGACGACTTCGGAATCACATGTTGTCAACTATTTGCGGCACAAACTAGACATGCGCAGAAAATGAACGCGCATCTCTCGTTCACTGGTCTGCGCTTATCGCGCGAGCTGTAAAGTCATCATGCTCCCCATGCCCAGTCTACGCGATGCGGCACAAAAGAGTTGATAAGGCCTCGTAATCGTAGAGAATGATGCTGTTGTAAGCAAGCGTTTTTAAGTTCCATCTTGGATACTTGGCATTAAGGTCACTAGCCTAAGATTTGGTGAATAATTCTTGATACTGAATATCGCAGATCCGCCAGAAGAATTCCTTGCTCTACGCATGGACATATTCTATATTTAACGATACACGCAATAGCCAGGTAGATTGAAGTTGTGAACCAACCAAAACGAAAGACATCACACTCATTTAATACGGTGTTTCTCCAGAATTGTATAATTGCAGAACTGCCTAGATTCTTCAGGCCATTGATTCCACCAGGAGAAATGCATATAGCCGTTGATTAAGGAACCCAGGTAATGCCAAGAAAAGATTCCCCAAATTATCACATTACCATTGCCAGCCTGCACAGTTCACAGTCCATGCGCTGACCCCAGGCCCTGATACGCATCTCATTCCGAGCAGTTGGAAACAGGACTCGTTAGATCGGGCAAAAGCTTCTCTAGTCGACCACAACCTTGATGGCTACGCGCCTACTGGAGTCGTTTTTCTTGTTGTGTGCCAATTACTCGCCAAGAAAATAATTTTTTTATCTCTCAGCCATCGTACTCTCTAGATCTTACTACGAGTGACTTTTTGACTGTTCCTTCCTCTGAAAATGGGCCTCAAAGGGACGTTTCGCAACCACGGAGGACATCAAATCGAATGTGACGACTGAGTATTCCAAAACAAGCCTTCCGCTAGTCCATCCGACAACAGCAGGATTGATAGAACAAGTATGTGCAGTATGTGCGTTAGGTAGGGTGTCACGGATAAATTGCTACACGCAGTGGAAGATTTGTGAAATAAAGATCCGGACACCGATATATGCATTAAAAATTATATTTATTGAAATAAAACAATCAATAAAAAGAAGTGGTATGGATTGAAGTAACTGAATTGCTAAGTCTACTAATAATGAACTTACTACAATTTAATGTGATAACTGTTACAATAGTAAAGCTATAGAGCTAGGATTATTCCACTGCGTGTAGCAATTATACAGGGTGTTTCTAAATGGAAGGACAATAAGTACCTAGCGTGATCCTTTGCATGATAACAAACTTAAAGTTCCTTATGCAAAATGTTCAAAACTCAAATTTTAAGGGTCTAAACATCGCGCGAAGTTTTCTAAAAGCTGGCGGAAAACCTCATTTAATCTCAACAATTGCCACCGTTTTCTCGTGGCATAGCGCAATTCATTATGTGAAATGTTGGTGCGGAAAGTTCATAAATGACGTAACGGCGCAATTTAAATTTTGAGTTTTCGACATTTTCGATAAGGAACTTTTTGCTTCTATTGATGCATGGAATCACACTATGTACTTACTGTCCTTCCTTTTAGAAACACCAGAGTTAACCCCTATACTCCAGTCAATTTTTCAGTAGGCTTAGCATGGACACTATCTATACACACTTTCTTTTGCGTCTCATTAGGAGCCACAAGGGACACGACTGCCCTTTTCAAATTCCCGCTCATCTCTCTCACGATAACCTTCGCTTTCCTCCCTCCTTATTAGGACCGATAGGTACTTATGTTTTCACAATGTGCGTCCGTCTGTCTGTTGATGCTCTAGCGTTCGAACTTTTCCGAATTTTCGACTTCCGTTTACGTCATTCGACAACTTCGGCAAAACGACAGACTGAGTTCGTTGTTGAAAGAAATCCGTGAACTACTTCCGATTCAACAAATCACAAATATCAGAGGGAACCACGTTTTTTATTACACATTGAGTGAGCATATTATTATGACCACCTGACATGTTTATGCAAATGCGCGCACGGACGTCGCCACAATGTTGCTAGCGGGCCGGACCAATATAAAAAGGGAAGCTGAGTGTCGTCGACTACAGTAGACGTGTTCTATTCTTCAATTATGGGTAAACGACGCGATTTAACAGCCTTCGAACGCGGGATGATTGTAGGTGCTCGGAGCTATGGAGCGAGTATCAGCGAAACAGCAGCATTCGTGGGGTGCTCAAGAGCAGCCGCCGTTAAAGTATTTAAAGACTGGACGGTTAGCCGGAAGACGGGGTCTGAACGTTCGCGTTGTGGCCGTCCGCGGATGGTTGATGATCGGACAGAACGGAGACTGTCTCGACTGGTGAAATCGGCCTGGGTGGCTCAGTGGTTTGCGTGAACGCCTCTGATGCCCGAGTACGCGGGTTCGATCCTGGCCGTGGACGACGAGGATTTTTCAGGGGGAAATCCTGAGATCACGCACTTCCTTCGGAAGGGAAGTAAAGCCGTTGGTCCCGTGTAGTCGTTTGCCGGCTGCACGTTAAAGAACCCTTGCGAGGCAAAATTTGCAGCCCCCCCCCCCCCGAAATTGGTCACCATGTCAACTAAATCGATTTTACATGGGGGACCCCCACCTCCACAAGCAGGATTGGGCCAGCCCCCCTCAATCCCCCCGCCCAGAAAAAAATTTCTGTGTACGGCCCTGATCCCAAACCATCACTCGTATGATTCAGTGGGTGACTGGTGTCTTGGATGACATCTGTGATCAACTGGACGACGAGTATACATAACTCCATCCGAATCAGAGGGGCAAAACTTGGATTCATCGCTCCAAAAATTTCTGGCCCAATCCTTTGGAGTCCAGTGCTCATGTGCCCTTGCAAGCTGGAGTCTAGCCATTCAATTTTTT
>JAHWFO010031028.1:5342752-5355045 GCA_023313115.1 Rhysida immarginata | reverse complement strand
TTCAAAAATTCTACTTAGTCGGACCTTTTTCCATAATGGGTTCTAGTATCTAGTATCTAGTAGAGAGGGTAGATTATCGCGAAGCGATAATCTGCGGCACCTACTCCTACGAGGGAGTTTTGCGCCATCCCAGTAAATAACGACTGCTACGAGATGACAGTAGCAGCCGGGACCGACGGCTTAACGTGCCCTCCGAAGCACGGGGGGTTTCATGATGGAAGAGCTGCTGGCAGACAAACAAACCAGTGGCTGTCACCAACTGCTGGAAAACCAGCTATGGTCACTTGGCAAATGGGTCAGACCAAAGTCCTCCAACAGCCGTGCCCCAAATAGCTGTCCCGCCAGCAGTGGCTCTCAAGCCCTGGCCGTCACCCAGCCAGCAGCTGGCCGTGCCTCAAGTTGCTGAACTCCATCGATTAGCAAGCCAACCGACGAGACAACCAGGCCACGGCCACTTCCATAATGGGTTGGTCGTCGACCCCCCTCGACCCCCCCTCCCCCCCGACTACGGGCCTGGTTTTGTAGTGCTGAGACTGACAAATGCTCCTACAAAATTAATTAATGCTTCTTCATTTCTTGATTGAGTTGTACCGCAGTCTTTCTAGGATCAGCAGTAGATCACCTTCTCAGCACCCTATCTTCATGATCTGGGCAACCAGATTTTGAAGCTCGTTTTATATCCATTATATCCGTGACAGCACTCCTTTCAGGCCCGTAGTCAGGGGGGGGGGGGGTCGAGATGGGTCGACGACCAACCCATTATGGAAAAAGGTCCGCCTCCCAAATATGGAAAAAGGTCCGACTCAGTGGAATTTTTGAAAATCGCCCCCCCCCTCCAAAGATAACGTCCTGGCTACGGCCCTGCCTTTTCACACCCTTGTTCTTAGCATCAGCAATACGTTTATTGACTAGAGAAGAAATGTATGGTCGGCTAGAGATGTTGTCTAATATGCAAATTACCTCTTACACAAAGTTTATGCAAATAACTAGATCATTCCACACACAAAACAAGGGATAATGTTTGTTGGCCAGTTACTTTGGGTTTTTGTTTTTATAACAAATCTTAACAAAAAATTTCTCTTAAAGATATAATTATAATTTTCTAATATGTTGTTTCTATAATTCATTGTTTCATTATTATACTTGTAGGACTTTTCCATTGTTTTTATGGCCCAAAATTATGTTCGCCAATTACATTTGGGCGTTACTGTGACTTACAACTTCTATCTGTCTGTTTCATTCAAATCTTGCAATCAATTTTTTATCCACTTCCCGTTGTTTAAACGACTCCAAATATGGCACGCAGATTCATTTCCGGTGACAACATAGTCCAGTATAAAAATTTTCAAAATTGGAATTCTTAAAAAGGATTAAAACTGATTTTCGTTTAATTTTTCCTGCCGGTAAGGGAATGGGCCACCTATTCAGGTTTTCTTCGTTTTCACATATTTGTAGCAAAAGCATGGGTTAAAAATTGATTACAAATCCAATTATAAAAATAATAAAATAAAAAATATAAAAAAAAAACTTTTACTTAAAAAATGCACTATAAAATAAAAAAATAATTTTTGGTGCCTCTCGTCTAAATAGGAATTCATAAAATTAAAAAAAAAAGGTAAAAGTGTGAGGCACGCGTTTAATATTAAATTTTAATTTTTAAAAAGAAAATACTAAGCGCCGTCACAATTTTAAGTGCATTCTTAAACAGTTGTGTTTTTTTTATTTATATTTTTTATTTTTATAGGCAGCAAGAGAACGCGTTTTATTGCCTTATCACCAGTTTTTTTTTTTTCTCAAGTGAATATTTCCTTAACAATGCGGACTGACATTGTTGAGATAAGGAATGCTTACTTACAACAATATCAGTTGAGAAGCTGCTCGTGATATGACCCTTCTTTGTTAATAACAGGAATTCCTAACAATATGATGATATAATTCTTTACGGACAAACAACCGTATGAACGAGTCATTCTGTGTTTCACTACTACAGAGGTAAGGCGTGAAAAACTCCTTGAACCATTTTGCAGTTATCATTCTCCGTTTCTTTTTAATTTTTTAAAAATCTACAAATAATAACATCAATTTAATTAGATTTTAATCTAAATGAACTTTAAAGTTATTATTTAATTTTATAATATTATATCTAAAGTTAATATATTAATAATAATCGAACGTGCAAATTCTTTCCGTTACAAATAATGCTGCGTTCCATCTGCAATTAGTATATGGTTACTTATTGAATACACACGTAGGTGAACGACAACAGAGAGAAAAAATTTACAGGTTATTTTTTTAAAATCTGGATGCCAACTGGAACCAGCTTATAAGTTATAAAATAGAACCTGGTAGATAGGTAGGTAGGTTAGGTTATTAGGAAACCAAAAATGCTCTGTCTCTTTCCGATGGATTTGCTTCAAGAGTCGAGATGGTCGCCATGCACTTGATCGGATAGCTCGTATTAAGGCTTGGAAACGACGCAGTAACAAAAAATTCCATTCCGGTGACGATGCTAAGCGTGTGGTGAACATCAGCTGGTATTGTGCTGCATCAGCTGATATTGCGCAAAAGGCCAAACCATTACTACCGCGGTCTCCACTCGGCAACTTGAACGTTTGCAGGTTTCCTTGCGTCGCAGAAAAAGACGCAGTTTTTGCAGGACAATACCAGATCACACAAGTGAAAGAGACCCATAATACTTTAAACTGTTGGCTCATCCACCTACCCAGATATTTCACTAAGCGATTATTACTTGTTCGGTGCTCTAGTTATCCACATGTGAACGAGACAGTTCCGTGATGATGCAGAGATTATTCTGGAAATCTGAGGTGGGCTGTTTTTTTGCCGCTAAAAACGGGACATTTTACCAACACGAGCTTGTATCACGTTAAGAAAACGTTATCGACGGTAATGGTGATTATTTTGATGAGTGAAGTCCTTTTTGCCTTGTATCTTCTGTAAATTGATGTTTCATTTTCAAAAGCGACATTTTTTTTTGGTTAGCTGATAGGCAGGTAGGTTAGGTTAGATAGGACAGGTAGGTTAGATTGATAGTGCATTCACTGCTATCGTCATCACTTCATAAGTTTAATGTTAGTTTAGTGCAATCGGGTCTCTTTTTGCGGCTTTGAAGTTATGGCATGCATATTTCTTGCAAATTCGGGTTTCCCTGTATTACACGAAGCATACGCATAAGTGAACGTGTGTGCAAAGAGCTTTCGATGGAATACCGACATTTCGTTACAAGACAATTCGCGACGGGCAATTTGTTCCTGCGACAAGTCGTATTAACAAGACATTATAAGATTCTAAACTGTTTAAATGGTTTAACATTTGCTTTTTTGATTGTATAATTGAAATTGTAAAAATGATCTTTTCATTGTTTAAAATAATGCATGATTTTAGGATTTCTTCTGATTTAATCATGAGCGACGCTTTTTAAATAGATTAATGATAGAATAGAATGACCTTACATTCGCCTTTTTATGTTAAAATATGTACTGCATAAATTTATGATTAAATTTGTGGTACATTCTTTTAATTTTAAGCTGTGAGTCTCGCAAATTCTTCGGAGCGAGCTGTGTTTGTCACGAATTGTCTTGTAACGAAGTTTCTATATCCCGCTTTCGATATTCAGGGCTTCACCGTCGTACAAATATGAACAGCGCCCAAGTAGTGAGCGTGCATACGGTGAGCTTTCGGTAGGCAATACATCCCTGGGCATCGTGATAGATTCCTTTGGAGTCAATCCATTCGTTGTCAAGGGAGATCGAAGCTACAACTTTTCACCTCCTAGCACTGTTCCGACCAAGATAGTGCTGTGGAGATTTCCCTTGACGAATCTCTCCATTTCGATTCGCTTAGGCCTGCTTAACAAATTCCGTTTCGTTGCCACCCTTTGATACCTTCCTCGTAGGATATTGTATTAAATGTGACATGCACTAATAAGCAGAACATGAGTCCTTTGCATTGTAATGTGAAAGACTGTGTACGTGAAGTTCAATTTTGTATGTGAAGTCATTTGACAAACTTTTAGCAAACTGTACCGAACACTGATCAGGTAGCAGCAATAATTCTGATGAAAAAAGTAAAAACATTGGTTCGTTTCAATAAACTAAATAAAAATTTCTTTTTATAAGTTTCATATCAATTATCACATTTTCGAAGGAAGTTGTTAAGCATTCCTATTTTCGTGAATTTATGTACACTTTTTTTTTAGGCGATTTTCGGGTAATTTTAACTCGTCTGGGTTTTATTAGATTTTAGAAAATTATGGAGCGTATGCCTAATTTTTCAAATTAATTTAAATTTTTTTTTTGTTCGATTTTTTTTGTTGTTTTCTGTGGACCGTATCTACCGCATAAAAAGAGACTTGACTGTACATTTTATTTTCATCCAAAATGTTTTACGGCAGTTTCTCGAGGATTGTTTTGTTGCTATCAAATTTAAACCCATGTTAGAATACGAAAAGATAATGTTACTGTTCTATAAGCGTTTATTATAATTGTTTGTTTCGTGTAGTTTGCGAGACGTTCCGAGTCTATTCATTTATAACTCAAAGATTGGAAATACCTTAACGCTGTCGATCACATTTTTGTTAAAAAACAACAAAACTTCTTGAAAGTAATTTATATGAATAAATTATGATAAATAAATTTCATATGATAAAACAACGTTAAATTATTGATGCATTATTTTTCTTTTACAGTGTTTAGGGGTTTTGAAACTGCAAAAAGATACAACATAGTGAACGATCTGGGAGAGCCAATGTTTGTTGAAGACAAGGATATTCCTTTGGGTATAAACCATTTTCGTTAACGATAAAGGGATTTGCAGTCTTAGAGCGTTATCTGAAATAAAAGAATATACGCAAGCATTTTTACATACTATTAAATGTTAAAACCTAAAAAAATGTACAAAAACGAGAACGCCTTAATGTCATGTCAACATATGAGTTTGTATCAAAAGACCTGCACTTTAACATTAATTTCAATGCATTAATTTAGTATTTCTCAAACTTTTTGAAGCCAACGCTCCCTTAGTTCCAGAAATAAATAAGAGAACCGATATCGTTCATTTTAAGAAATGCTGCATCAATTGATTGATAGAGGAGAGGATCTTCATGCTGGTTGTGACGTGTTTTAAACTCACGAAGAGCGGCTGCTGCGTTGGACTGGTGAAGATAAAACTTCACAAGTGACGTTTGCTGAGATACCGTAGGACGCGTGTTGAGCAAAGCTGGTCCTCGGAATGTCTTTCGGAGCTTTTCCCCATGTCTTTATAGACCGAATTACTGGCGCTGTTGTCATCTACGTTTTCGAGAATTTGCATTATGGAATTTTTACCTGCGTTTTATGCAAATTCTCGATTACAACAGCGTCACCTTTCCCGCTTATCGGCGACGTTTGGCACTACAATTATTTTTCGCGGAATTCTTCCTACGTCATCAATCCCGCTATGCCATTCTGGATCGAGCTACAGATGGCTCTAAGTACTTACAAACACCCTGTATATTGGAGTAAATTAAAATTACTATGCTGAATTTAGAGCAGCCAATAGAAAGATAGATTGATAAATAGAAGGATAAATGGATGGTTTGATAAATAAATTACCAAGATGATATTTTTTTCAACTCGTATTGGTAACCGCTTGATATTCGCTGTTCACCCATGGAGAAATTAACCATGTTAATCGTGGATAGATCGTATCTATCTATTGACTATGCCTGAATCAATAAATGGATCATGATTTTGACTCTGCCATGGTTAGTTTCTCCATGGGTTCACTTGAATGATAATCACGTAGAAAGTAACGAGAACAAACAAACGCAGTTAGTGTAGTTGTGTGAACTTCATGACATTAAACAAAAATGCCCTGTATTTATTAGTACTAATATAAAAATTGGGCTACTTTTTGCCCTTAAATTCGCTACTTTCCGAATTTAAATATCTGGAAACACTGTATTGAGTAGTGAGCACAGAAACATGCTTCAGTCTAAGAAAACAGCTGGTTTTCATTGTTATAAATTAACGTGATTTTTTTTTCTTTAGTGAATAGAAATTGTTGACAATTGTAAATTTTGTTTCCCTAGGGATTACACAAAATAAAGAGAAAGTTGCTACTGCTTCTATAGGGGAAATGGATAACAGATTACAGAAATTACAGAATCTGTTTAATGGATTCCAGATTGCAGAGGAAATGGAAGTCGCAACTGGCACACACGAGGAGGAACCTACTTTATTGCCACAGTTGCACAAGTTAAAATGGACTGAATTGCTTCAGTTATGCAAAGCTGTAGGCGTTCCCATCTGGGGCAAAGTAAATTATCAAATAAGCTATCATTTCTTTAATTACTTTATCATTAAAACGCTAAACTTGTATCCCAAAAGTCTGGTTTCGTAGGGAATTTTTACTAGAATAAGTATAATATAAAACATACTTGTAAAATGCCGAAATTAAGCGAAGTCATGACCATTTTTAGATCGGCACTGTATTGCTAGTCTGAGAAAGCGCCAATGAAATACTCTTAGGTTAGCAACATTTATTAAGCAAAGATTAAATCAGCATGGATACAATCGTGCAGTACCTACGCAGTGTTACAAAATTTGTTCAAATTGCCGACCATCATATTTGATGCAATGCATCGCCGAACGAAACTCTGGCGCATGCAGATGCTGCAAGTATTCTTGCAAAGTGTTTCCTGGTCATCGACTGGTTTTAACGACAAATTTAATAAGCCCCCAGCAGAAAAAATTCGGACGCGCCGAATTCGGCCATTCAACAGAACCACTTCTGTCAATCCAGCATCCAGGATATATGCGATTTAGAACATTCCGCACAGCACGAGCAAAGTGCGCTTATGCTCTATCCTGTTGCAACCATATTTGCTGTCGACATTGAGTGGCATCTCTTCTAACAACCCTGGAAGAATATTCTCCAAGACGGTTCTGCAAATCTGCCCGTTAAAACGTGGTGGCGAACCGCCCGAAGATGACTTTTCCGACAATCTATAGTAAAGCAGGTCTCATCGATAAATAAGACTTTCCTGAAAAATATGGATCATATGCATTTGTTGGCAAAATCGTACCCGTCGAGGGAAATTCGGCTCATTCAGCGCTTGAACCCACTGTTTGATAAGGGTGAAGCTTATTATCATGTATCACGATGTGAATTTAATAATTTGAAGACGATTTCGGTGTTTTGCGAATAAGTTTTAACACAAATGTCACAAAACTTTAAACAAATCTTAACCATAAGACATTTTGCTTAGAATTGCCTCGTACATGCTTCTTCAACTTCTCCCTAACCTTCTGAATCTTAAACGCTAAATATATATAACCTTCTTGCAGAGAGAAGACATGATGAGAAATTTGCTCAAAAAGCCAACATTAAGGTATACTTTTGAAAAGTTATTTAAAAGAAAATATGCCTTCAAGCTGCCTACAATTAAAGAAGAAAAAGGAGAATCCACACTTCCAGAAACCTGCTATTAAACGAGAACTAAGAGTACCCGACATAAATTCAACAAAGGAAGAACAGTTGGCAGATTCTATCTCTCCTATTCTGTTGGAACATGAAGAACCAAGTAAGAAAAAAATGCTTATGCTATAATGATAAATATTGGAAATAATTTTGACGCCTTCTTTTCTTAAGTAACTCGAGGTTGCTGCATCCTCCATGGATAGCAGAGTGTTGGTCCTTTGTACAAGGCAGTGCTGATGAGATTTTCGAACTGTTATCACTTTCCATCCTTGCTAAAATCATCATGCAAAGTACTACATGAAGCAAATGTGAGGATTGTTTTAAAAGTAAGTATTTTTTTTAAAGAAAACTTAAATACTCTATCTAGATTGTCATCATTTTGATGTTATCTTTTTATATATAAATAGTGGTAGATGTTAATGATCCTGTTCCCTAAAGAATACAATCTCAAACGTGGTAGAGTATGGTATATTTTCACTTTGAGGCTAGTTTTCTTGTATAATAAATTGGTTTTATGAGTTTTCAGCGAAATTTGAAGTATGGACTTTAAAGTTCTGGATAATGAACATAATGAACGATTCACTGTCCAGAGCTTTAATGGATATAGCTCATTTGTTCAATATTTACTAATATTATATACAGGGTTTACAGGATGTATCCTTCCATTCACTCTATTCAAAGGGCAATACGGTTAGGTTATTCTTATGTTAAACTACATTATTAGTAAATCTGGTGTTTAAAAGCGAAGGAAAAAGTCCGCGTGTCCTCGTACTGACTCACTGAATTTGAAAAAAAAAAAAAAAAAAAAAAAAAAAAAATCTACGAGTAGCTTTCACCCAATTAAATATCCTTGCAAAGCCATTCGATACACTTCTCAAAATTTCCGAGAAAAAATTCATAAAGTTCATCTCAATTTTTTTTTTATCAAATTCGTTGAGTCAGAGTACGTGGAGTCTAATTGTTAGACTCAAACCAGGAACCATGACTGCTTTAACCAATTGAGCTACTGCGGACACTGTGCAGCAATGCAGTTACGAAGTGCCCTTTCGGAATTATGAAGTCACTTTATAGGTCGCAGAGTTTTTCCTTCCCTTTGCAACACCAGATTTACTAAATTTTCAGAACATTGTCTAGTTAAGTCTAAATCCATTGATAAAAGCAATACTTTATTACTCCAAATTGAAAAAAATTATCATCAGTCGCTCACGCCGACGCGTCTAATGAACTTGCATTGCAGAAAAGCCGCTCTGTTCCTTTTGACACAAAGTAAACTTCATACAGGTTTTAGAGGAAATTCCCGAAACGGTCGAATAAGTTTATATCACAAGGTATTATACTTTATCCAACGAAAGTTGGAGTGGGTGTGTCCACTTAAACTTCCTATTTCAATTGTTAGACCTTGTTGCCAAAGTAGAATCAACAATGTCTAACAATTGATATAGGAAATTTAACTGGACACGCCCACTCCAACTTTCGTTGGACAGAGTATAGTCATAAAAGTGCCCGTGCCCGATTGAAAAAAAAATCATTCCCAGCGTCCCTACTTGTAGTATAAGCGCTGAGAAATTACGAAAACTAACTTTTGAGCATGATAGAGAAAAAAATTCCAATTACAAAGTTGTAGAGCTTTTCTTTTTCCTATCATGGCTCAAAAGTATAGAAAGATCTGACTTTTAAGATTCTAACACCGTTTGTTTTAAACTTGTTTGATTTTAAATTTGTTTGATTTACTGCAGCAATCAATAAATTGATTCCGGAATTCCCCCTAAACCCTGTATACTACAACAAATATTTAAAATGACGATAATATAATACCGTACTTAATAAAAAAAAAAAATCCAGTACTTTCAAGGAGGAAAATTTCAGTTCTTGTTTCTATGATGAAAATTTGGTACCGGTTGGAATAGGCTTTAAAGAAAATCCCTTCTGAATTTGACTGCCCTGAAGAGTCAGTTGGTCATGGAATAGGCCAAACTCGATATGAACATGATCCTCCGTTATTAATAGAAAAGCCAAAGCTGTAATTAAGGAATAAAGTGAGCAATCCGTAAATTTTTGTCGTGTTTGCGTATATAAACGGGATAGGGGGATATACATAATCCTAAGGTTTTATATACATACTAATTTTATTTTTTGATATTTCAGGCATGACATATAAAATGTTACTTCTGGCGCACTTTTTGTGGGAAATGATTTTTTCCCAAAAATGTCTAAAATCATATCAAATTACCTCAAAAAAATCAGCAAACTTACATAAAATCACCTCAAAAACGGCAAAAAATCAACATTTTTAAACCTCCCAAAAATCACCCAAAATTTCTGTCGCACCTCAATTTGAGAGATGCATTTTTATTTCAAAAAAACCTGAAAAATAACCTAAAAAACCTCCAAAAAACACCTCAAAAACAAAAATATTCCAAATTTTTAAATCTCCCCAAAAGCACCCAAAATTACTGGCGCACTTCTTGTGGGGCAAGGTTTTAATTTTAAAAACTCTCCAAAAATGTCTAAAATAATGTCGAATTACCTAAAAAAAATTCCGTGAATACAGCCATTGGCGCACGGCGGATTTGAACCAAAGAGATGGTAGTCTCAAACCTCATCATGGAACCAAAGAGGTGGTAGTCCGAGGGCGTTACGTCTGGACTGTAGGCTGATGGGTAGTCCAGAACCTCCCAACCGAAACGGACCAGGTTTGCTTTGACGATGTTGGCCATATGCGGGCGTGCGTTATCATGAAGGAGTCGAACATCGTTCCCTATTTCTAGTCGCTTATCCCGAATATCACGCCACAGTTTAGTCAACGTTTCACAATAGGTAGCGGCTTTGACGACTGACCCACGAGGCAGGAACTCTGCGAGTAGCATTTCTTGCATATCCCAAAAAACTGTAAGCATAATCTTCCGAGCTGAAGGAGAAACTTTGAATTTTTATGTTCAGGTGTGAAGTGCAAGACCCAGACTCGTCTCCTATGACAATGCATTCAGAAACGCATTTTCCTCCTGGTGTACCGCTGCAGATGTTGCAAACTGCACGCCATTCTGTTGCCGGTCTGTTCTGGTGTCGGACGTTTTGGAATCCAACGCGAACTGACTACAGTATCCAAGCTTCTAGTGCACCATAGCCCATGAAGATCCATAGGATATGTGAAACGTTTCACTCACTTCTTTCAAGGAAATGCGACGATTTTCTCTGATTGTATTGTTAATGTCCTCGTTAATGACTGGTTTTGCCGCTGACACAGGCCGCCCAGAACGCTGTTTATCGGCAAGGCTAACTCTTCCTTCCAGAAACATTTTACACCATTTGCACACATTGGAATAGTCCATGCAGTGGGCACCGTAAACTTTTACCATTTCCCCATGAATTTCCGCGGGTTTCTTACTTATGCAAAAAGAAACCTTATAACAGCTCTGTAGACGATGTGATAGCGGGGTGGCCATTTGTAAAGCGACTGGTAGCACGTAGTGCGTGTGCGCAGGAACAATTCTTGTTATGCAATTTCTGTACATGTACTTAGCTTTCTTTCTAGTCTATGCTAACTTTTACACAGCGGCTATATTTCATCTGTTAAGAAATGGCGTTACTTTCTGATATACCCTCGTAAATGCTAGAGCACCGTCTTTCCTATTGTTGAGTAATAAATAAAGATGAAAATTTTTGGTAGATAATTTTTAACCTCATAATACTGTCTAACTGATTAAAATTAAATAGTAAAAAAATTAAATAATAAAAAAGCAACGTCGCCATTATTGTTGATTTTTATTGCTGGAACAATAATCATTTTCTTGTTGTGAAGAAGATAAAGTTGATCAGGTAAAACGAAGGGTAAAGTAAACCTGGAGGAGTTGTTGATAGAATTATTTCAATTTGAGTAATTAAATGTTACGTTTAAGTTACGGATATATATAGTTTATAAATTTTGACTGAAATTGTCTACGTACCTGATGAATAAAATTGTTTTTTCTTTTGCTTCTAATAACTGATGAATAATTACCCTGCAGTATTAGAAACAAAGGCAAATGAATATGCTTTGAATTCATTGGTCATGCGGATTTATTTCTCATTTCGTGCAATTCTCCTTTTTTCAGGATTGTCTTTTACGAAACTAGAGCTGACAGACGTCGGTTTTTATTTCGGTAATCGCAGATCGGTCGACATCCTCTGCATAATGATTAATGAAAAATGAAAAATAATTATGTATATTTTCTAATATTAAGACTATAAAAATTTACTATAAATGTCATTTTAAAGTTTGTCATTTTTTAATACAGATGTATTTCCTCCCTGATTTAGATAATAAAAAAAAAGCAGTCGCGCCTTCTTTTGACTTTTCCAAATTTGTAGGGCGTCTTTTAACCAATTCTGTGATATGTCAGATAATCCTTTCTTTATAAACAGGATGAATGAATTGCCCGTCCCATTTCATCATGCATACAGGTACTCAGGTTCTTCGTCAAGACGTAATGAGAAGAGTTAGTGAGCGTTTTACCTCCTTGTTTTGAAGAGCTTGATATCAAAGTTAGACCATAGAGATAGATATATACCAGAGGTGGAAACTCCATGCTAAATCAAGGGACTTGGGATCAAGTGCTCGCCAGGGCGGCGTTTCGATTCCCATGAAGAATAAGCAGACGACGTTGTTGCTTAATATGGCATTTCAAACGTTCAGTGTCCTTAAATAGAGCTCGCGTTTCGTATTAAATTTTAATTTTCACACTATTCTTCTTTTACTCCTGGAGAGTGCTCTTTCAATAATAATAATAATTAATAATAATAATAATAATAATAATAATAATAATAATAATAATAAT
>JAHWFO010031028.1:5324133-5342652 GCA_023313115.1 Rhysida immarginata | reverse complement strand
TAATAAATTTTAAAATGAAAAAATATTATGCCCTGTTACACCTTTTTTTAATTTTATGAATTCTTTTTTTAACTTTTTATTTCACTTTTTAAAGCAAAAAGGAATACTTTTTTAAAGTAAAAACAAGAATCGATGAAGGGGGGTAAAATAAAATAAAAAATTTTTTTATTTTATTTTTATTTTTAGTAATTTTAGGACAAACGAATAATAAGTAAAAGTAGAAAAGTAACTGTTGTAGATTATATTAAAAAAACAACCTAATTGTTTGAAATTTTTGAAATTTGAAATTTATTCATGTGCAATAAACAAAGGGCCTAGATATGTATACAAATAAATTTCACTTTTGTGAATTCATTATTTCTTTTATTACGATAATTTCAAAACTCTTTTGGCATACTTTAATTTCTTGTTTGCATATTGTTTGCTTAACACTTTTAAAAACTGTTCTATTCTCATTTTTACATATTTAATTATGATAGTTGGAAAGTACAATTCAGCATGAGAATGAGAACAATATAGAGATTTCCAAGAAATAATTGGTTGGATTTCTTGCAAAAGATTTTCTAATAAATCAGTACGTAATTGCTCAGGCTGACATACTTTCATGATTTGCTTGTCAACTTCTTTCATACACTGAAATAGTGGTGCAGATGGTTTTGTTAAATGCCCATTATCTGTTGGTAAAAAAAAAGTCAATTTTAATATTTTGACTCGCACTTAAACAAAAAAAAGATTTATTATGGATATTGGAATTTTTGCTGAACCATGTTTTAACTTACTAAATTCTTTATAATTTATAAGATCTGATGGAACAACTTGAGATTCTTGGTTTGCCTTCATCATTTTTAGACATGTTAAGCAGTCCATCTCCTTTTCTGTTTGTTTCACTGCATAGCCGAGTATGTAATATGTACAAAATCTACATTATCAAAATTTCGTGTGTAGTCACTCTCGGTTGGCACCAATGTAATTTCTTCCAAGCCCCAGTCCTCCAAGAACATTGCATTATTTAAAATGCACTCTTTCATAGAGTCCAAGGATTTCTTTTGCTCAAAGGATTTAAGATTTTTTTTTCTCCTGAGCTCCCTAATAAGGTCTTCACAATAATCTTCCACTATTGCTTCGTTAACTTCTGGTAATGCCTTTACATTTGCTTTATTTGTTCCTAGAATATGCTGCAGTGGTCCACTAATTGCTTGTATGGCATTTATATGAGAGAATTGCATGACATCTGGATGATCGTTCGGACTGTATCCTCTTACAGAACTAAATCGCAATTCAACAGAATCCTGATTCATTTTTGATGTTAAAATGTATTGAAAATTTTGTTTTTTCAATAAAAACAAGCTAATGTCAATTGCTGATTTTATTGTCAGTCTTAGGTTTGCCATTGTTGTGGCAGTAGCAAAATTGCTAATGCTTGACGATGTAAAGATTCTGTACGAATTCATTAATGTTTGCAATAGTTCACTATGAGAAGTGATTGCATTGTGGGGATTTGTAGCATTTAACGAGTCAAACAAATTATTTAGGAATCTGATGAACGTTTCAGTTTGCTCAGATCCCTTCATAACAGCTTCCCCACGTTCTCGATAAAATCTAATGCCATCTGCAACCGAGTTACTGAAAACCTGTACTGCAAGAGAAACTTTCATTTTCAAGTAACTCTGATCAACTTTTATGTGATCGGCAGTCAAGTTGGGGCATACTCTATGAAGGGGTTTTTTTGAATCGAGTTCATACAATGCTCTCACAAAATGAAAACTAACTTCTTTACCTGAAAAACATATAAAAATAACATGAATTATTTTTTATTAGAAAAAATTATTTATTAATTAAAAAATACTTCCATACCCTTAAATTGATGTGGAACGTTCTTAATGAAATGATTCCTAATGCATTTCCATAAATGAGGGACATCATGCATAAAGAAGATACGTCTATTGGCATCAAATGGATTTGGTATACTGTTTTCCACGAAGCCATTTTCGATTTTTACCCCAAGCAATTTATAAGCATTCTTATTAGTTTGTGCACCATCACATACTAATCCTAAAACCTGACCACAGTTGTTTTCCACTGCTTGGATGACAGTCTTTAAAATGGCAGCCAGTCTTGAGCCTAAAAATATTTCATGTTTCCTACACAGTTTGTCAATTCATTATCAAGCAAACAACCTGTTACTCTTACCTGAAAGGCTACCACAAGACAAAAAATTTCCAACTGTGAAGGTGTGGGAGCTGCTGATCGAATCTGCTAGGATTACAAGTGCTCTATTTTGTAAGCGCTTGTCCATGCTCAATGTCGCTTTGTCCTCATCCAGCCCTTCTATGCGATATGATGTATCTGCTGAACCAAGAGACAGACATGAATTCAAGTACACCTCATCAAATTTGATTATGAGAAACCTGTCTCTCTCTGGCAAAGATGATAATGTTTTTTTCATGATGGACAGCACGTCATTGTTAAGGCCAGTTTTATCTTTGATTGTTGATCTCAACTTCTGGATGGTTCGTGTAGATGGAAGGACCTAAGCACAAACAAAGCAATTAATTTCTACATTCTCTCACTTTATCATATTGATAATAAAGTTTCTTAAATCGTATAACCAGTACTGGCTACAGACAGTACTGGATTGTTGTTCTTTCTTTAAAAGATGTCGTACCTGGATGTTGTTCTTCCGGATAAATTCATAATTTTTTCTCCCTTTACAAGCCAACAGCATGGATTCTACTAGATGCCTTATTATCTGTAGGACTTTTAGTTTGTATCCTAGCTCTTTTTATTCTGTGATATTTTTTGTACCACTTGTGATACAGAGCTTTATAGTTGGTGCCTGTTTGTGTTTGTGTTTCAACGGTTTTGAATGTTTTGGTATCAGAAAGGGGAGCCTGTGAAAGAGAATGAGTTATAGTTTTATCTAAACAAATGAACTTGGTGAAGTAAAGAAAAAAATTATTATACCTGAGAATCCAGTCTGTGATCAAGACTTTCAATAGTTTGGATATAAGAAGCAGGAACCTGTGAAAGAGATTGATTTATGGTTTTGTCTAAATAAATGAACATGGTGAAGAGAAGAAAATTTTATTTTTACATGGGTATCCTGTATGTGATCAATACTTTCTATGTTAACATTGCCATCATCACTTGTAGTTTTATTCCATAATATATCAGGAATTGTGTTTTTGCCTATTGTGCTAAACACACATGGAAATGCATCATCTGCCAATTTCCACTTATCATAGTGATATGTGTGTACTGTTCCATCATTTAATTTAATCTCTTTTTTGTTAATGATTTGGGATTCTTTAAAATGTTCGTGGCAAATTCTCGACTTCTCTGTTAAACGTCGATCATTACGAAAACACATACGCTCCCATTTCTGAAATAATTCCTGATTATTTTTGGGAGGAGTGAAAAAGTGGCACTTTCCCCCTCTATTTTCAGAATTCTCATAGCCACTGGTGCACCCATACACAAAGCATCTGGTAGGCATTTTAGAGTACGTTTCATAAGTTTGGAATGGTATAAAATTTATTAAATAAAACTCCAAGTATGTAAATTTTAGAGCACGATCCAATTACCATATGATGGGATTGTGCATTTTTTCATCAGTGGGGGGACCAATAATTCTGAACACATAAATAATTGTTATAGATAATCAAAAGCAATTTACAAAAATAGGTAAAATTCCACAAGTCTCAGAAAAGAGATCGAGTTTTAATCACTGAATTAATTGCAAAAAACTTGACACAAGGTGAAACAGTAAAAAAAAATACAATTAGGAAAATACAGGTTAAAAAGTGTCACTTCTTCACGCCTCTCGAAAATAATCAGGAAGTATTTCAGAAATGGAAGATCGGACGGAGAATTTGTCATATTTTAAAGAATCCCAAATCATCAACAAAAAGAGATTTCATTAAATGATGGAACTGTATATATCTATCACTATGATCACTGAAACTGACAGATGCACTGATATCTACAATTCGTGCGATATTATTAGCATTCCTAAATAAACAGATTTCGCGCAGGTATTTAAATGCAATGCATATTCAAGATTTTGTTTCATTCTAATACTCACTCAGAACTTCTGAGGAAAAAAAAACGTCTTCACTGGGCCAAAAAATTTGAGAATTAGACCCCCGAGATGTGCTCACTGATCATCTTCAGTGATAAGCCCATGTTTTGTCTTCTTTTCAACAAAGGAAATCGTATATTGAGAGAGAAAAGATATTCTATGTCTTCAACTGTCAACCGAGAAGTAAAACACCTTTTAAAACCACATGATTTATGCGGTTGTTTTAATAGTCAAAGTGTTGGTGAATTTTTTTTTTTTTTTTGTGAACAGCTGGTTCCATATAGAAGTTTATACAGAAATGATGGATTTCTTTGTCACTCAGTTATTGAGAAGATCTGTTCATCTGAAGATGCTATTTTCAAATAAAATAGTGTACCAGCTTATACATCCAAAAAATCGTAAAAGAGAAATAAGTGTCCTGGAATGTCCAGAAAATTTGCCTGCCATGAATCTAATCGAAAATCTATGGGCAATCATGATAAATAGAATACAGAAACCGTTGACAAAGGACAAAAAAGATCTCACTGAATGCATCCAAAGTGTTAGAAATATATTACACAGGAATTTTGTCCTGACCTTACTAATATCATCGCCCAAAAGAATTGGGACTGTTATTAGGGCAGAATGTGAGTCTACAAAGTGGTAAAATCAATTATGTATATAAAAAAAGATAAGATATTTCCGATTTAGCAATACGTGAAATTAATTTTATTTTCGCTGACGTATTTTGTAACAACAATGTCTTCAAAGCAATGATTAAATTTAATTGTTATTTTACTGATTTTTTTTATTAATTTGTGCATTTAATTATTTAATTTTATTTTTTCATTTAGCCAAGTTTATTTAATTAATTAATTATTAACTTTATTTTATTGTTTTATTTATTGTATATGCTTATCATTTAATTAATCTATTATTTTATTTTATATTTTAATTAAATTTTAGCTATTTTTTTATTTATTTAATTTGTTTTTATCCAATTCCATCATAAATATTTTATTTTATTTACTCATTTATATTTATAACTTTGTCATTAAAACGCCAAAATGCAGAAAACATTAGCAAGCAGTCTTCATAGCGCCGCCATCTTAGTTTGACAAAAAAAGCTATGAGCTTCACCCCCCTGAGTTAGACTATTCCACCTACAGGGGTGTGAAAAAAACTAGATCTATTCTGTGGCCACCATAATGCTAAACAAAATTTCTTAACATTTTTACAAGTCTTTTAATAATAAAATAAAAATGCTTCATGAAGAAATTGACATTTGAAAAATGGAGTGGTTCTTTGAAACTAAATATAATTGTAGTAAACATCTTTGACATTGAATTAATATTAATGACAGTAATATAACAATGTCCTAATAAATTTTCAAAACAAATGAATGCAGTCAGTATTTAAATTGAAGGTGAAAGGGTAGTGTTCTTACCGGGTGTCCCAAAAATGACTGATGGATTTTGAAAATCAATAAAAAGACTGAATGCGATAGATATGTATCGTTTGCAGCCTTATGCTTAGGAAATCGGGGAATTTCATCCCACCAAGTTTCAAATTTAGTTAACATTTCTACCAAGAGATGACGCTGCAGGCGATCTGTAACAAGCTGATAGCGTGTGCTGTTGAGATTGCAAGTCCGCTCTAACAAAATGTTTTTTTCAAATAGGGGTTACATTGAAAATGTTATTGTTTAGTTTTTTGCAACAGTCCTTGCAACATTTCCATACCGGTTTTTATGTTTTCATAGTTTTCAGCGCCACCTGTGGGTGAAAATGTTAACTAAATTTGAAATTTGGTGGGATAAAATTCCCTGATTTCCTAAGCATAAGGCTGCAAACGATACATATCTATCGCATTCCGTCTTTTTTTTTATTGATTTTCAAAATCCATCAGTCATTTTTGGGACACCCTGTATAAATAAATGTATGGAGCATAATCTAAAATTGTTAAACTAAACAAAACCAAAAAGTGCATTAAGCATTACAACATATTAAGTACAAGCTATCATCATCCTCATTATCTATTTATAGTATTCATATTCACACTTCATATTTATCATTGCAATATCACCATACTGCTGTTTTCAATGAGTGGTGTTTTATTTCTTGCCAATTCTCCCCAAAAAGCTTTTCCAGGAGTTTCTTTTCCTGTTAGGACTGAGTTGATGAAATGACTCTGACTTCCTGAAGTTCTATGATGAGTGAGCATGGTATTTTTGATTTAGACCCAGAATATCCCAAACTAAAATGATAAATAAAGAAAATAAATAACTGTCAACAGAAGAATAAAAGATATGTATGATAGAAGTGAGAATACAGTGTTCCTATTGGTTGCTGTAGGAGTTGTCCTTTTTTGAAACGAAACTTTGACGGAGTTGTCTACATTTTGATTCTAAGCTACACAAACAAGGCACATTTTAGCGTTGTCCTGTTCTCAACCAGTACTGAACTTGTATTAAAAAATACCACAAGATATGACCTAAATCTTAAAAAAAAAATGGAAAACTCTTAAAACTGAAACAAAGTCGTCTAACTTTGATACAAAGTTTCTTGCATATGTGTTTTGTTCTTGTTAAAATAAACGTAGTGGAGATATTCAGGGAAAATAGCTTTCACAGGTAATGCACGATGAAGTGAAATAGATGCATGTGGAGTACAACAATCAATAGAAAGCCATTCTGGTGAAAAATATGAAAGGAAAAAAAGAAACAGTTGAAAATATATGGTAGCAAGACAAGATGAGAAGTCATTATTCGCGACGTCGGTCGTTCCGTCACCAATCTTTTTTTCGAATTTTTTGATTTTGATTTCAGATCCGATAGAGCATCAAAAAGTAAGTAAAAGTTCTAATACCGTCTGTCTAAAAGTATGCGCTATAATTTTCTTGGCAACACAGTGGAAAATTTTTGTTGTAACAGTGGTTATGTCGTGTACTGCGCGCTGCACAAGCAGGCTACTTCGAATGTAGTGAGTTTTAGTACACCCCGAAAGGCAATGAGTTCGAAATAGTGAAGCAGTTCGAAGCAGTTTTCTTGTGATCGCATGCGAAAAGTCCAAAAATGTCGCAAGCAGCCGCTGCACGCTACATGAAAAAATCAAAAGTTTGATTGGCCGTCTCAGCACCTGATGCCAACCGCATAGAAAATATATAGGCTTAATGTAGCATTATCTTTTCAGGAAATGCACCTTATGAACCAGCAGATATCGAGCAGGAAATTCGACAGATTTGAAGACTCTACCTCTAGTGTTTGCTATCAGCTTAGTAGAAAGCATGTCCCAGAGATGTCAAGCCATTATCAACAATGACGGTGATTGGTCCATTTACTAATATGTAAACACCACTGTACGGAGGGTTGTTTCACTACGACTGTCCCAAAAGGTGGCCCAACGAGATACTTACAGGGTGGTTATAATAATATGCTTACTCAGTGTATGCCACTTTATTTTAATAATCCACTGCTTTTTGATAAAATTTATTTCTTGAAAATCTATTCCAGGTTAAAGGAGAAGAAAAAATTGTTTACCCTTGAACTTACTGCATCCAGATACAAAACATCTCCATCGACCCATTTCTCTTGTTTTTTCTAACTTGAGTATTGGCGTTCTTCATATTACCAACAAGAAACATTAGCAATAAGTCTTGACCATAACCCCTTATATAGTAAATATAGAGGGCTATGCCTTGACCATATCAATGATGTCAATGAAGTTGTATTGATATCATTGGACCTTATCAACACCTCCTAAAGAGAAAGCCTCTGCACGGAAACCGACATACATTGTTACATCAACATAGTAGTGCAAATTCAGGGCTTATTATTGGTAGAAATACGAATAACAATGCCCTACTTAGATGATATAACAATATATGACGTTTTCGTGCTCAGGCTTTGAGTAGAGGTGGTGTTGGTAATATCCACAACTACAGGGCATCTTAAAAATACTGATTATTTTTAAAATGCAACACCAGCAAACATTCAGACATGTAGAACACGTATTTTGAGTAACGTCTCCCGAGTAACTTCGTTTCATTGTTGCTTTATATCATAACAAGGGTAGTTTACGTCAGTAAAGCCAGTGCAATCACTATTGGGTGTTCTTAATAATTTGCATGTTCAGTGCATGCAATGACACTGTCCTCATTAATGCAGCAATTATTAAAGTTATTCTTCCAGGAGATCAACGTGTGAATGTGGTCAGGAATTTGTTTAGATAAGTTTTCTTGTTTTGTGGACCAATCTTTTCGAACTGCATATAATAACATTCTTAACGGCGTGCATTTTTAGTGCCATCATCGTCGACTGCGGATGCCCAACAATGCCCACCAACTCATCCGCAACACTACCGGTTCGTGTAAATTTCTCGTACCACTGTTTGATGAGTTGGCAGGTATCATTTGACGTCCACAGTCGGCAATGACAGCATCAAATGTGCAGGCAGTTATGATCAGTCCACAAAACGCAAGGAAACGTACCAAAACAAATTCCTTATCTGACACAAACCAGGTCAATTACTCCAAGCTATTCACTTCTTAAACGCTGATCCAAAACGCTGTCAGATTTTTCTCCAGATTTCGTTGGTAAGTATGAACGTCTACTTTGGGGAGAGTGAGAATGAAAGTTTTGAAGGATTTTGATACCTTTTTTGTTTTTTATGTAAATAAACTAGTTTCAACATTGCATTTAGTGTGTTTGTTTTGATTTTTCAGTGATGTAATTAGCATTATCGATTATGATGTCATGGCTTGAATTTTAAGGGGGAAAAAAATTTACCTTAAATTTGGGGGTGCGACTTATATTCGGGCATTTACGGTAATCACAAATATTATCTAAATCGGTTCAATAGCATGTGCACAAATGGTACCTTCACAACCTCACCTAGCAATTTTCAATGGAGAGATATATTAAGTAATATATCAAACAAATCGTAATGACGAGATAGAAGCGGATATTAATTACTATTTTCGCCAATTGATAAATATGGTTACGGGAATGAACCATTTTGAAAATGGTTGTAATCGAAACAATGGCACGTGCTCTAATGGTACCCTTAAGACACCCTCAAAAATTTTCAATGATAACATATAGCATGTAATATATCAAACAAATTGGGATGATGTATCATGAATGAATATGACATAAAATTATTGATAGTCAAAATTGGTTCCAAGGCATCTGGTTTAGTGGAACCATTATGGTTCATTGGAACTTTCAATACTAAAATATCGCATGTAATGTATTAAACAATTTGGAAGGATGTGTCATGAATGAATATAACGTAAAATTAATGATAATCCAAATGGGTTCAAAGGTACGTGGGTTAATGGTATCATTATGGTCCATTAGAAACTTACAACGATAACATAGGGCGGTTGAAAATTATGGTTCCGCGAATGGTATAGTTTAGCCTTTCGGTACTTAGTTATGTCATTTCTTGATGGTTTATTATTTTATTTAATTGGAAATGTACAAGGTTTTTTTCTTTTTGTATCTTTCACATTTTATGGTTGTGTATCCAAACAGTGTGTATACATTGTTTTCTGTTCAGATAGGCAGATAATCCTCTCAAAATGATTTCTGAAATTTAATTTTGCTTATACTGAAAACAGTACCACAATCCAAATTATCTAATATTAAAGTTGTTTGACTTTTCATGGAACTTATTTTGGAAAAAAAAACAACTTGTATAAGGCATAAAGATCAATTTTATTTATCATTTATTGCTGCAATACTTAATGCTTCAAGTTTTCAACGTAAGTACATTTATACATTCTGTAAGAGACATTAAATCAATTTTGAGAACTAAGGAAGAAATAATAAGACAGCACGAAACGGATTAATAATATATCAATCAAACATCCATTCTAAATGACATTACTAATTAATATAATTACATTTATATCTATTTTCTATAAAATAAAATGTTAAAAAATCTATAAACAATATTCACATTGTATATATAAATAAATATAAATATAACTTCAGAATTTAATATAAGGAGAAATCTATGAAAACAAATGTTAACAAAGTAAAATAAACATATAGTAATTTCAGTAAATAATTCTTTTTAAGGAAAAAAACCGAACAAAAACTACTCTTTCGTTTCAAAAAATGCATATTTAAAGTTTTTGCTGGAAGGAGAAAATAGAAATATACAAGTTACATACAAGAAAAAAAAATACAGAAAACTACTTTCATATCCGTTTTTAAATAACAGAATATTTTTTTTTTCCTTCATTAACACGGAGCACTTTGTGTTCCAACTTTCTACTTTCCCTTCTTTATAAATGGAAAAATATTTAAGTACACTTTCTTTAGTTTTAATATCAAAAAATACTTATCTTTTTAATATCAACATCAAAAAGATAAATAAGATGACTTCTGTTATTCAGGGGTTCAGTCAAGATTTTTAAATAATTTTTCATAATTTAAATCCACAAAAATAAGCATTACACAAGAATAATTATATAAGGAAGATAACATTCAACATTTAGACAAATAATTGGCTGGGACAAATCCCTTGTTTCCGTATCTATCCTCTACAAACCACCATTCTGAATTTCCTTGCATGTCCTGTTTGTGGAGTACACGAACCACTTGACCCATTCGAAGGCTCAGCTCACTTGATGAATTTGCAGAGAACTCGTAAGCAGCATGAAAATACTTGAGGAAAGAAAGGAAAATAAAATTCATTGAATTAGCAGATTCTAGTGCACGAGTTAAAGAGTAAAAATCCAATGAATTTCAGCTACTGGTATAGCAAGATAAATAGCCTATTATCAATATGTTGTAATCAAGGGTTCTGGCACCAGAGGCAGTGTGCAGGGTGTAACAGAAAGGTTCATCACATTTCAAAAATCTTAATTTAAAAAAAAAAATTAAAAAAATATACAGAGATGAACAACATATTGAAATATTTATAATAATCTTAAGTTTTGTTTATAAGTGTTTGATGTGTCCTCCTCCTGCTGCTCTAGCTGATAATCAAATTCCTCCCATACATGCTGAAGCATATCTAGAGTCACTTCACGAATGGCAGCTGTTTTTCGAGTTTTTAGCTCCTCCATATTTGCCAGAAAGGGTGCACAAAAACACGGTCTTTTATGTATCCACACAAGAAGAAGTCACAATCAGTGAAATCTGGGGATCAAGATGGCCACAAAAAGGCTTTGTGTTGTGCATTCGCCATCTTGACAGTAACTGATGGGACTTCCCTAGGTCTTCCAAATGCATCCTAAAGACCTCTATCAGCACTAAATAAAAACTTGACGTTCCCCTCTTTCAAATATGGTGTGCAGTTCATTGACCTGAGACCAATGGTTGCTGAGCTATTTACGATTGAAATGTGATGAACTTTTATGTTACACCTTGTAAAAGTATCGTTGTGGGAAGGGAATGAAAGGTGTCAACTGTCTTGTTTATGGTATACTCAAGTGAAAGAAAAGAGGGAGAAAGACAGATAGCCTAACTGATAAATATCTGTCGGCCCTAAAGCAGTTAATATTTACATGACTTAATATAAACCTGCTGGATGTATTTGCATACTCATAGAAATCATGCATCCTTCATTCTTTGTTTATTGCGACGGATGTGATTAGCCTTAACTATGAGTCACGATGCATGAAAATTGTCAGACTGACAATAAACAAATAATAAATCAAGAATGGGTTCACGAGTGTTTTATTGATGAAAAATTTTTAATATCTGAGGTATAAAGAGTATGATAAAACCCTCATGGACCCATTCTTGATTTATTCTTTAATGAATATTGCACTTTAAGAAAGATAGTCCCAGGCTGCAGACTAGGATACTGCTCTAACCAAGCGCACAAGACATGTAAATAGCATAATGCTTTCTTGTCTACAGTGGTGCAATTGGTTAGTGTGTCAGCAGCACGAGCTGAAGGTTCCTGGTTCCTGTGGTAAGCAATTCATATGAAAAATTATTAAAAAATAAAAATGACTTGGGAAGTTTCTAGCCTCCCTTTTTAAATACATGTAATATGATGGGCATTTTGGACTGTTCCACCTTCAGACTGATGGTGGCACACAGTGGATTGGGAACCAATCTCAAAATACCAACCAATTCTTGCTAATTAATTCAGGAATAGGAAATGGCTTGTTATAAATCTAGTTCAATTTTAACTTTCCTTCCAGAAAAACATCAAGTAGCTGCAGCAATTTTTAAGATTAGCTTGAGAGTTTTAGCCACCTTCCTCCAGGCTTTGAGAATATTCCCCAATTTTTTTGGGCCTTAATTTTGGCTGATGTTTGCATGATTCTTCCACCAAATTGCACAGCATTGGATGAGAGGTGTCTGCAGTGCATGGCTGTTGGAGATGATGGGAAGAGGACAGATTATTCACCCAGTGATATGATTCAGGACAGCGCAGACTTTTGGATGAATGTGAGGATAGACACATTCACGAAAGGCCTCTCTAGCATGTTGAACGCTCATGTCTACTCAAATCAGAGCACAGTCATACCACACCTGTCAGTTCAGAACATAAGCAATCATCTCCAGGAAGCAAGACTGATTGCAGGTTCCTTTGGAGAAACTGCCACTTACACCACAACACAATCAGACGAGTCTCCAATGGTGCCCAGAACAGGCTGCATAATGTAATAAATGGAGATCAGTGGTGTTCTGTGATTAAAGTCGTATACATGTTCATAGAATACCAGGTGAGAGGCACATTCCATTATGTGCCTTCATCGCATGAGGCTCACTCCTGGAAAGATTGTCTTTCAACAGCTGCTCACTTCTGGGGTTTGTGGAAGGGACAGTGAATGCTGCATTCTATATCCAGAACTTCATCCAGCCCATCCTGATCCCCGTTTTTTGGATAGCATGGGGGATGTGCGATTCTAAAGCAAGACAATACCCATCCCCATGCAGCTTGTGTAACTCAACATTCTCTACAGCATGTCCATCAACATTCCTGGCCAGCACCTTGGCAGCACACCTTTCTCCAACTGAGCATGCATCAGAGTGGATTCGACGACATGTCATCAGTGCCCACCTATAATTCTTAGCCAGTTATACCTACATGTGGAACAAGCATGGAATGATATTCCTCAAGATGATATTCATTATCTGTATGACCGAATGCATGACAGAGTTGTCTTCCATCGCAACAAGATGAGTTTATACTGTATATATTACTAATATTTGGACATAAAGAAATAGCAGGTATCACGATATACAGCTTCCCTATAATGCTCAAGCTCTGGACATTCACAATACAAAGTTTTTGTCCTTCCTGTGGACAGAGTGTCTCTTTGTACTAAATTCAAATAGTTTTCTTTTTCTACATTTAGAAAGTGAAGGAAATGGATGAAAAGTGAAGTTTTGTCTATGGATACATGACTATATTTTTCTTTTTTCTGGTATCTGAATTATATACATGAGCAACACACTGATAATTAGGCCTATTTCAAATCTAATAGCAGAACAGCATGTTCTATTCCTCCATTTTGAAATTCTGCCCACAATCACGTCACTAACTGCACACGTATATGCAAAACATGATGCAATCCTGTGCATCTGCAGTATGCTCTGAGGAGTGGGTTACACAGAGAAGCCACATATTGCAATACCTGCTATTGATACCTGTACCTTCAATAAAGATGTTATACAAAATGTTGTATTTGTGATCATAATGTTGTTTCCTTCACAAGATTCTGAACAATCTGGTATCATCCCGTCTAGGTCTTCATTTTTTATTTGTAATAAAAGGTAATTATCATTTTACATCACAACTTTTAGTATTTTTTGTCTATTGCTTTATAAATACAAAATTTTGTATTTTCTTGACCAGCAAACGTATTGTGACAAAATTTCAATGTATTTTTTAAACTCTTACATCTTAACGGAAAATTGATAAAAATGTTCTGTTTGAATGTAATTCTGATACAGCTAGGCCTTTCACATGTAACATACTTAAAGGCCTTTCTTTAACGCATACTTAAAGAATATTGTTAAGAACAAACCTCAAAATTTGTGCTAGTCATAGGAAATGATTCTTGATTATCAGCTGATACTGATGATACTGTAGGCAATTTTGCTTCATTAATGTCAACCAGCTGGCCAATTTCTTCAGCAGGAATATCATATCGATTATCAGCAACATCATCACAAGGCAACTCGTAAAGATGTGATGATGAATCACATGGTATATCATAAAAATCGGGCATCTAAAAAATGACATAAAATTCACATAAGTTTTAATTACTAGTAATGTTGGGTCCCCCCCCCCCCCATTATTTTATAAATTTTAACAATTTTTGTGTTGGGGGGGGGGGGGGATTATGAAAAGACAAATGTAGGCAAGTTTTGAGTTATAGCAGTCTTGAATAATGGCAATCCATAGGTAAAACAAGCACATTAAAAAACTATTTTTGTTCAACTGAAAATACGAGATTATCCTCCTATTTTCATATAGTAATCTTATCTAAAGAGCAATATAATAAGGTAATAATATCCATTTCAACTGATATTCAAAAACAGATTTGTAAGTAAATCGAAACCACCCAAAAAAACTCATCAAATTTATTAAGGTTCTAAATGAAACTAACGATCACACGCTATACAAGATAATTCAGAAGGTTGGGGGAAAATAGGTGAACTTGCATAAAACCCTGCGCCACCTGGTGGCAATAAATGAATTATGATTTTCCCAATGCATTCTGGGAAGTAGCTTTAAGTTTGCCTCTTATGAACTGAGCTATAGCCTACTACAATAGCCTTCTTTTATTGTTGTAGGCTATGGACTGAGCAAACATGGCAACAACATTAAAACTACTTCCCAGAATTCATTGCTCATATTTCGCCAAAAGAGGGTGCCATCATAATAATGCAAGTCCAGTATTGAAGGAGCATGTAGATGAGGTAATTTTAAGCAAAATGTCTTATGGCCATGTTTTGTTTTGGGGCTCCATTAAAAACTTAGTGTCTTAAAGTTTTGTGAGGTCAGTTGATGTTAAACGTATTTGTATAATGAAATCACACATATCCTGGACACTGTATTGGAAGAGGTGGTCTGATTGAATGGCTGCCCCATTCCCCTGACTTGACACCTCTGGACTTTTTCTTCCATCGTTACATATTTCTACCCTTTTAGATGTGTACATCCATGGGTTATGGTAGCAGAAAACCCACTAGCAACACTGGACTCATAGCATATTTGGGCTCATGAACACAGGAAATGGGTTGTGTGGCCTGATGAATCACGATTCCAGTTATAACACGTGGTATTTTTGATATTAAGCCAACTGCACACGGCTGATTTTACCTCTTCATCCGAACCAGAGCAAATTTCTTCACTGGTCCGAAGAGGTGATAGTCAGATGGTGCAAGGTCTGGACTGTAGGGTGGATGTCTGAGCACCTCCCACTCAAATTCCTCAATTTTTTCATGAATAAAGCCACAACATGAGAACGAGCATTGTCGCGAAGTAGTCTGACACTTGAGGCAGACAACCAGCAACATATACTTCCAGCATTTCCCTGCGGACTTCACTCGCATGTTTTCGTTTGGCCCACAAAAAACAGACTACACCTAGCTGTTCTTCACAAGATGACAAGCCTAACAAACACGCCATCTTTACTCAGTACTTATCGGTCCTTCTGCTAGGGCAACACCTGATCAAGCTATTGCTGTCTGTAGCGAAAGATTCAAATTATCAATTTGCCAACTTTGAACATCCAGACTAAAACAGTAATCCATAAAAAATGGTTATGCGTTACTTTTTGATCCTCTCTCGTACATAACTATCCTATAAATTAATGATGAAAAATAGGAAAGAAAGTTCCACAGCCTGGATTCGAACTTTGGCTCAGACCGCCAACGCGCCAACCAATTGCGTCACTGCGGCCATGAAAACGAACTGCTATTTACATGACCTTAGGGCTTGGTTAGAGTAGTTACCTAGTCCGCAGGCTGGGACTATCTTTCCTAAGGCGTAATGTTCATTAAAGAATAAATCAGTGAGGGTTTTCCTAAAGATGTTCAGTGAGGGTTTTCCTATTTTTCATCATTAATTTGAACAGCTGAGGTATGGCATACGATAAAACCCTTACTGAACATCTTATGATTTATTCTTTATCCTATAAATATCGAACGTGTCCATTTTGACAGTATGCAAGACTCTTATTAATTTATAATTTTTTAAAAATTTTATGTGATTCCTATATGAACATTTTTGCATATACTTATTACTACTGTACCTTCCTCTTTCTTTTTAAATAAAGTTGCTAGCAATCATAAAGTTTACCTTTAAAAATATACACTCATCGTCAAAGAAAAATTTGCACCCATAGAAAACCTATGGGATGCTATGGGATATTCTGTTAAGACACCACAAGATCTGCAAGAGCTATAAACCAAAGTTCAGTCTGAATGGGATGAGCTGAGTCAAGACTACGTTAAGAACTTGTACGACTCCATGCCACAACATGTGGCAGAATGCATTAAAAATGATGGTGGTCCAACATCCTATTGAGAGTTGTAAGGATTATGGTATTTTGACCAATAAATTTTGCATACTCATGCTCATTGTTTAATCATTTGTTGTTGTTGAGTACTAACATCCTTTCAAATATTTTTTCAATCTGACGAATCCTTCTGGGTGTAACTTTTTTCTTTGATGATGAGTATATATTCTTTCTTATGCTTGAAATCAGGGTCTACACTTATAGTGTAACAAAGTTCATTAACTGACAATTAATATTAAATACACTTTCTTCTCAACGTTGGTTTAAACATTAAAAGAAAAGAATAAATTGATATAGAATTAAGTTATATTAATTAATTTTGAGTTTTGGAAAACAATTTTAGTATTTAAGACCTACAAAATATAACAAAATATAATGACCAATGATGTTATGTGAAAAGTATTCTTACATTTTCTGAGCTGGAGGCAGAAATCACCAAATCAGGAATACGTGATTTTGGCTCATTTGAATCTTGCTGTGGAAAATTTTTTTCTGGACCATTTCCTTCTGTACTTTGTGTGTACCATTTGCTAGAAGCTATTGTTCTAGGAATACCAGCTGGTGTGACATTAGATGGAAGAGGTGATATGCTACTAATTTGATGTTTCCTCAGACAAGATGATGGAATAAATCCCTTGGCAACTAATATATAATGAACAGATGTAGAATTAATTTCATAATTGCCAAATTTTCATTGCCATTTTGATAACTGATTCAAAATCTTTTAAATGATTCAAAAAAATTCATCTTACTCTTAATTTGCAATAATTGAAATAATTTTTAATTTCATACATAAATTTATACTATATTTTTTCTCTGAAGTCATAAATAGTAGTAGAACCCCGATTATCCGAACGACCGGTTATTCGGACTCTTCACTAGGCGGCGACACACTGTTCTCCTACTTAGAGTACTGTAATAAATACACGTTACAGTCCTTATACAGTATCCAATCCGGTTTCGAGTTTTGGCACTGGCTTCTCATTGATGTTTTATACACAATTGAGTATATGTAAGCAGATAAATAAAGTGCAGCAGCTTTGGAATAGTGGAAGACCTCTTTGGGTTAGTCAGGCTTTTTGCCTATTTCAGTGTATTTCACGTGGAATTTATTCCAGAAGGGTGAGGATCGTGTAAGCACTGCTTACGTCCAATCTGAACAAATATACACTTCACTGTTCGATTGTTGGTAAATAAATCAACAGAAATCGACAGGATTGCTAAGGACTCCAGCATCAAAGACCAGGCGTAAATATTTTTGGGGAAAAGTGTTTTTCCTTGTTTTGAAGACTTCACAGTTTTTAAGTTTATCTTCTCTCTCAATTAACTTTGTTTTTAATTTTAATTTTAAAGCTAGCACATAATCATTTTTTTTTACTTTATGATATGAATTAATGTCTGGTTTAATAATGTCTGTATAGCCTTGTGTTTCACGAATATGCTGCAACAAAAAAGAACGGTGTTATCACTCTAAAACATAGTTAAAATTATTCAGTCCTTGAAGGATGATGAATCAGGTCAGATATTAAAAAGAACATTCGCAAATAAAGGTTTTTTTTTTTATTGTGAAATCGTCATTTTTTCTTATGCGATCGATTATGCGGATTTTCGATTTTCCGGACTACCTACGGTCATAATTAGTCCGGATAAGTGGGGCTTTACTGTATATCTAAAACGTAAACATTTACAACTTAAAAAACGTGAACTGATATATATGAGAGAAGGACAAGACGCAAAAACCCTGGAATACAATAAATAATAGTTATTAATTAAAAATTAAAAATAAATAAATAATAATTAACAAAATAATTAATAAATAATAAATAAAATCAAAATAAAAAGCTGACGTTTCGAACAGAGTCTATCCTTTATCAAAAGGATAATTCTCTAAAGGCAAATAGAATATTAGAGAATTATCCTGAAGTTATGAAAGGAGTACTAAAGGACGACTT
>JAHWFO010031028.1:5312889-5324123 GCA_023313115.1 Rhysida immarginata | reverse complement strand
TTCAGGATAATTCTCTAATATTCTATTTGCCTTTAGAGAATTATCCTTTTTGCTTTGATAAAGGATAGACTCTATCCGAAACGTCAGCTTTTTATTTTGATTTTATTTATTATTTATTAATTATGAACTTTAAAAAAGCTCATATAATTTTTTTTCTAAAATGTAAACATGCTTCCTTCTTGGTACATCCATTTTTATTTTTTTTTTTTGGTCAAAGACTGTATGCAACAGAACACAATTTTGGAAGTTTGCTATATTTATTAGATTTATATTTATTAATTTTAGCCTTAAAATGTATTTGAAAAACTAATGCATTTAAAACTGCAGAGATGTCACAAGTAACGAAGCTGGAAGTTCTAAATACTGTGATAAACTAGCCTGAAAATGTACTGATAAATTTCAAATCTGTTCAACTATAATATATGTCTATATAGATGACAAGTGTAAATATAAAATAATATAGCGGAAATTTATAAATTCATTTTATATCTCACGTTGTATTGTATGTTGTTAATTATTCAAAAAACGTCCATTTTACAATACCAAGTTTTTTTCATTAGTCAGTTGTAATGAATCAGAAGATGTCCGAAAGGACGTAAGTCGACTAATTCCAAATGAATAAAACTTGGTATTGTAAAATGGACGTTTTTTGAATAATTAAGAGGAAATTTATATTTTAAAAAGTGGAGGAAACTGTGGTAAATTCTATAGGCCAGAATATTCTATGACCCAAATACAAGTTATTTCATCAGTTATTACCAATGTTAAACTTCTAAAAAAAATTATGAAATAACATAAAATAAAACATTTCTACATGAAATGCAGTATACCCACATTGTTTTATGTACAAAAAGTTATTTTATTTCAATATTTTTGTAATTTAATTTTATACATTACTTTTTAGCATAATTTTTTTTATAATTTAAAGAATATATTAAGTCCAATTTCATGTAAATTTTTTAAAGAAAAGTTTAAAACCAAATGAGATAATAAAATAAAATTGTAATCTCCTTACTTCCGTTATCAACAAACCAGCGATCAGTCTTGCCCATTGGATCTTGTTCTTTGATCACACCTAAAATATCCCCAACCGCAGCTGTCAATTCATAATCATCTTGAGCTTTGTGCTGGTAAGTTGCAACGTACAATTTATTATCAGGATAATTACTCTGCAATAGTTTGCGATGCGATTCCGTTTGCTGAAACAATAAAACACTTTTTAATTTCTTTTCTCATATACAAGGTTTGTATAAAGAGTATCGGGAACAATTTTTTCCTGATGTGACTGTAGTTCACAACGCGCTTGCACCGAGCTTGCTCAGTGCTGTGGGGTCTGACTTTCAAAACACACCAAGCGTCAGTCGCCTGCAAGCGCTTGTTCAGGATAGATTGAAGTTTTAGTGGACCACCTGTCAAGTGACTCGGGGCAAGCTCAAAATGCAGCGAACAATTGAACAGGGGTATGCCATCAAATTTTGTGTTGGGCTGGGGAAATTGGGTACAGAGACGTTGGGCATGATTTGTGTTCAAGGATGAAAGCATGTCACAAAGCGTCGGAGTTCCGAATGGCACACTGGAATCACCTCGTCCAAAAAAGGCTCAAATGAGCAAATCCAGAGTGAAAGCCATGCTCATAGTTTTCTTCGATGACAAGGGAGTGGTCCACTACAAATTTTTACCTGAGGGGCAGACAGTGAATGGTGCTTTTTACCTAGAAGTGCTAAGAAGACTGAAGAGAAGGGTCAACCAGGTGAGGCTAGTCATCACCAAAAATTGGAAATTGCATCACGACAATGCACCCATCCACACCTGCTCCAAGGTGACCGACTACCTGACGCAAAACAGCATCACGATGATTCCCCAACCCCCTTGGACTCAAATGCCCTCAAAGAAGCTTGCACGCGTACCCTTAAGAACCTTCCGGAATCAGCCTACCAGGGAGCCTTCGAGCTGTGGAAAAGTCGCTGGCATATGTGTGTCCATGCTCAAGGGATGTACTTTGCAGAATTTTATAGTAATATCTGAAATAAATCAGTTTTTCCAAAATTTTTCCCGATACTTTTTATACACACCCTGTATAATTCTTATGTTAAGAACTACATATAGTTGGTCATCTTGAATTCTTTTATTACATCATTAAAGAAATTAGATTACTCCAGGTGGGAAAAATTTTATATTAAAGATTTTTAACCTTTCTAAGATTTTTAATGTAAACTCCACCTTTTCTCTAAAAATAATTTCAAGTTATCCCGTTTCTGGCCGCTCTTGCGCATATTTCTAAATAATCTTGCAAAAAGCATGGAATCCAGTGGCGTCCCATGACATTTTGCCCACCCCTGGATTATTCTATGTATTAGGAAAGGGGAAAAGGATAGAATTAGAGTGTAATTACATTATACTGTATTGTCCAGAAGTCACTGTAAATATACTGCGATCAAATGATAAAACATATATGAGGCGTGGTCATAAAGTCGTTACAATCAGCCGGAAGATGATGGTAGCATCAGTCTTTCACCACATATGCACCTCCCAGGGCCACACACTTTCTCAACAATGAATGACTTGCTGGATGCCACTTTCATAGAAGTCCTCCTTTTGGCTGTTGAGTAACTGCTCCACTCTGAAGATGACCATGTCGCAGTCTTCGAAAAACAATCAACGAAGCGGGTTCTTCAGGCAAGGGAAGAGGAAGAAGTCGTTTGGGGCCAGTTCTGATTAATACACTGGATGGGGCAGTATTTTGAACCCTAGCATCGCTGCAATGCGCATGGTCTCATGTGCACAATGTGCTGGGATGTTGTCGTGCAGAAGTCTAGATCTGATAGCTGTTCCATGGTATACGGCAGTTTGAGAGAAATATAGTCTCCATTTGCTTCACAATTTGTGGCTCGTCACAGATGGAGGGGCGTTCACTCTAAGGTTTGTCTTCCATGCCTGTCTGGCCACACTGGAAACGTCGACAGTGTCATGGATTTGTTTGGTGCTGCTCCCCTTCAAATGTAGGAACCTTATAATAGCTTGCAACTCCAATTTTCCAATGGGCTGGTGTGATATTCTGGCAGTGTTTAGCACCAAATGCTATTTTGTATCCTCCAACACTCGAGGGATGTCGCTTCCTAGTGGCACCACACATTTTCAAAAGCGATCATTCTTTCATGTTGATTGTACTGACTTATGACTGCCCCTCGTATTGTTAAGCACAAGACAAAAAATATTTCAATGGTTGCTATGCAAAATAACAAACCAGGAAGAAGGATGTTATTTTAGGTAAATGAGCTAAAAGCGTAAGAGGCAGGTGATTTAAACAGCTGTGAGCATTTGGATTAACTTGTTTGGAATTATGGTTTATTCTGAAGAAACTGTGGTAAAACATTATTTACATTTATGCAGGGAATGATAATAGATACAGCACGAGTTAGTCTTCTATCTTGATGAGACTTGTTAGTGTTTAAATACAAGGGTTGGGCCATAAGCAATGGCAACTATTCGAGAATTTGCCAACCATTTTATGTGAGAATTCAAGCACAGGTGGAAAACGTGAAATATACAGATGAAAGGACAAGGAATGGGCAAAATGTATGGACATTTAACAACACGCCAACATTTTGCTCCTCAACATTATGATGTTTACAATTATGATATCATGCAGCATACAATCTCTCTGTAGCACGATAGTTTTGCTGACATTCTCCTAACACCAGCAACATGCCTTCATCGGAAAAGGGTTTTAACGTTAACCTGTCATGATAGCAACAAACAATTCACAGGAGTCATTAAAAGTTCAATAGAGATACATATGTGACGTGAAAATGTTTTAAGGAAACATCAACAGAGCAAATTGCAAACATGTGACCAGAAAGTGTTATTGTTTGTTTCCTGAAAGAAGACAAGGGGGGCGGAGCAACCATTTCTTACAAAAGCTGTTTCTTTTTCCAAGACTATCTAATGACACCCTACTCGACCCATCTTCCCATTTAAAGTTGTTGGGCGGGCCCCAGGTGAGCCCATTTCCATTTCCGATAAATGGGATAGCCCCCATTAAATTCTTCACATAGTCTTTAGTCATGTAAATTTCTTTTGTAAAGCTCTAGGACGTCGAACTTCTGAAGAGGAAAAAAAAAAAAAAAAAAAAAAAAAAAAAAAAAAAAAAAAAAAAAACCCTTCCACGGGTAGACTGATATACCAAGTATCGGAAAAACGACACTTTTGACATTTCATCACCATCAGGTATAACAATACTTTTTGGAAGTTAAAAATCCGGTTATTATTTGATAAAACAACCATATTTTTAATTTCCAAAAAATATTGATCATGATGAAAAGTCAAAGTTACTTATAAACTCATGTGCTGTTGGGCCTAACAATATATAACCTCTTTTCCATATATTGTTGTTGATTTGATATGCTTAAATGACAGTTGAGAAAATGAAAAATTGAACATTAGAAAAACAGAATACCTTGATAAGGGACAAAGTGAAAACATTTAGGTAATCTTTCACAATAATAGTACGTCACTAAATATTTTATTAAAATATATCATAAAATTAGAAAATACAGACTGATCCAAAAGTCGCTATAGCAATGAAGCTGCAGACATAATTAAATGTGAGGTTACAGGGCTTCATGCTTAATAAGGTGTTGTATGTCCAACGTAGGTGGCAAATTGTGATTGCTTTTTTTATGCAAGGGAAAAAATTGGTCTTTGTCAACACATTGCTCACATCACAGAAATGCCAATGCTTAACATCATTTCAAAACTTTTGTTATATACCAAAGTGACAACTGCATCCAGGATAAAATTCCATACAGAAAGCAGGAATAACTTCATGTGCTATGATGTAATTCATAACTGCATGGGTGTAGTGACTTTGGGATCACCTTTAATATTAAATATTTGATATAAAAATGTAAGGTGTGATTTAAAAGATTCCATATAAAATTTATTAAAAATTGTGGACTTATTTTAAGTGTTGCATTATTCCATTACCCCCGACTTTGCCAAGCATGGAAAGCTTTCCCAGTCTGTGATTCAGTTTGGACCTTCTGTACCTCAAATCTTTCTCGTGAACAGTATTTTCATCTTTGGGAAGAAGTCATCTGGTAAGAAGTGAAGTATTTTATCTTCATAATACCCCGAGTAGATGAAAAGAAGAGTTTAAATTTTGGGCCCCCCCCCCCCTCTCAAATAAGTCAACAAGTACTATCAATCTAGCCATTTAATTGTTTTTGAAAGGATATTTTAAAAATGGATTTTTTTTTTTTTTACACATTTACAATCTTCAAGATGAGCTAGAATTAATTAGAGCATTTACAATTTTATCCAAGTACTCTAGAATAAATTAGAATAACAGTGTTCTATTTCTTAACAAGGTCTGTTAAATTTATCTACTCTTGCATTAACTTCAGTTTTGCATCAAGGTATTCAGTGAGAATATGAAGTAAATTTTCTCAAGTTCCCTGTTTATCAGAATCCTTTTGTAAGAATGAAACAGAGTTGACTCTATGATACTCTGTTCAGTTTTGCATTTATTGAGCACAAACTTAGCTCATTATGATCATGCTTAAGTATTTCAGTATTATCCCCATTACTTCGTTTAAACTTAAAAGGAGTTGCAAGTTAACGGAATTAATTACTGAGCCTCAATATTTCAGTAATATCATCATAATAAGTTGGATGACAACATTGGATCATCACTGAGAATTAATTTTGCTATGATTATCATCTTGCTTTCAACTTCTCCAACTTTATGTTAATCAATTTTTTCCTAACAAAAAAATATAACACCTGAAGTAAGTCCACAATGTTTTATATGCACAGTGCAGATGCTTTTGGATTACACCTCATATTTGATTAATACAGCTATTCATCATGAAATTATATCAAACTTACACTGGTTTCAGAATCTTTATTTATTATCACAGGTTTCTTCTCTGTTGATTGTTTAACTGACAAGTCTGGTTTTGATGGAAATAGAGATTTTGGAACAAAACTTAACAAGGACAGTTCTGCACATGCTTCAACGTAAGCTTTCTGGAAACTCTCCAAAATATCTTCATTTATTTTATGCAAAGATGGGAGCTATGGAAAAGAAATTATACCAATTAAGAAATCTATAATAATTATCTGAGTAAATACAGATGACATTTTTATGAGGAGAATCATATTGAATGAAATTTCCACAACTTGGATATAGTTACATACAAGTTCTACCCAACTTATGAACATTGACTTAAACATGCTGTTAGGAAGAAATTAACAAACCACTTCCCCTTTTTTATACATTCATATGAAATAGAATCACATACACACTATATCTTTTGAGGGAGCTATGATTTTGGATATCAGTTAGGCTGTTTAAATCAAAAATGCTTTTTCATCATCACATCATTTCCTAACAGATGCCCTATCAATCACAGGCTACAATCTGTCTTCACTAATAAATTATAAAAACTTAACAATTAAAATGCATTCTACCCTTTTTGATTCATTCAGGTGCACATAATGTTTTTGAAGTAAAATAACATGACTAGCTAAGTTATCAAACAAACTCACATTAATAAGTCAAATATTATAACCCCTTACAGAACAATCAACTGTTCCCAATATCTAAATTACACACTTTTAATATGCAAATGAGAAAGGTAACATAAAAGGTCAAATTAATCAAAAAATATGATATTTCATATGGAATTATCCACGAAACCCTAAAATTTCACATATAGCTTTGTCATTGACAAAAAAATCTATCACAAGACAAAGTTCACTTTGAACAACAGGACTATATGAACATTTATTAATTCAGAATAATTCTCTAAAGAAATAATTTAGAAAAGTTATATCTGTTTGCTCCTATAACTTCTTGACGTCAGAAGTTATGTCTTTGCTACTTATCTCCTGCCAAAATTCCTGAAGTTCTCACATATACCATGCTGGATAGTTAGAACGTGTACACGTGACTTCCCATGGGGAAAAAATTCATGCAATAGTACAAAAATGTAGACTGAAAGCTAGATAAACTTAAAACGTGCATTTTTTTAGAACAAAATCCTCATAGTACTTTTACCACACTATAATCAACAATTTTTAACTGCTGCAAAGGAAATCTAAAATGTGTTTTGTCCGTTGTGGTTGACTGGAATTACTACTTCCTGTCACAAAAAACGGGTCTACAACAATTGGGTGGATGGCAATTCGGTGAACGACAGTTCGGTGAACGCGACAGTTCGGTGAACGGCAGTTCGGTGGACGTCAATTGGGTGGACGCGACAATTCGGTGGAAATGCAAATTCAATCGAGATTTAAGTCAAAGTCACTTTATATGCGGGAATCTTTTATTTATTATGTATTAGTTTACAAATAAATGAGATTTCTTTATTAAATAATTTTGTAAAAAATGTAACATTTTCTATTTTGTTTTATTGCTAAAAGTTCCATTATTCAATTAAAACTACTATAATTCTTAAATTACTACTTAAGCTCGTTAAAATAGGCACAATAGGAATTGAGTAGATAAATCTTATTTGACATTAATATAGCACGATGACCCCCTTCCTTCCCCCAGAATCTGGTTAAATATAACAGGGCGGTTGGAGGGGACGACAGAGGGTAAGAGTTCATTTCATTTTTAGGTTGAAAGGGTTGATCCCTAATATAACTACCATAGTCTAAGGAAATATACATATAGTCTATGTAACTATGTACTTCCCCCTCCAACTTTTTAAGAGAATTAGGTTCTTCTCAACGAGATAGATATGTTTTCCTGTCCCCCTCTTTTGTTTAGGCATGTCGCTGCGTCAAAAATCACCAGTGTGCAGAGGCCTATAGAATACAGGTCTTCTATCTTATTGGTTTTTCTCTTCTCATATAAGAGAATTAAAAATGACTGTCTTAAAAGTGTACAGTCAAGTTGAAGTTAGAATATAAAAATATTACCATACAAGTAAAATATATACAAAAATATAAATAAATTACAGAAAAAATATACACAAAAACAAAATACAGCTTTGGGAAAGATTATTGGAGGGGAGGGCAGTTCATTTCATTTTTGGGTTGAAGGGGTTCAACTCTTAGAGTTGATATAACCATTTGAGCCCCGTTAAATATTTAGCTTCTCCCCCATTATCCCCCAAAAGGTTTAACAGGATTAAAAACTCAACACACATGAAATTTGTATAGAATTTTAGAAAACTTTTCAAAAACTGTGTGGAACATATAACTGAACAAATTTTCTTGATGCAATATTTTTTTCTTTTTGTTATTTAAAAAAGTGATGAAGAATAAATTTGAAATTATTTGATTTTTATTATATTTTATATATTTTTGTTGTTACAATTTCATTTGTATTATTTGTATATTTTATCTGTAATTATTTTGTTTTTGTATATATTTTTCTGTAATTTATTTATATTTTTTGTATGAATTTTACTTATAATATTTTACTAACTTCAAAATTTTAAGATAGTCATTTTAATTTCTCTTATATGAGAAGGCAAACCTAATTCTCTTAAAAAGCTGGAGGGGGATGTAGTTATATTACAATGCTTAATATAAGGAATCAATATATTAGGGATTAACCCTTTCAACCTAAAAATGAAATGAACTCTACCCTCTGTCCTCATCTCCAACTGCCTTTTTATACGTTGTGCTATATTCGAAATATGCTGCTGAAAGTGAAAAATATGTTGGAATTTTTTTTTTTTTACCTCCATTAAAGGGAGCATTTGTTTTACAACCCTTCCAATGAATCTCTTTCTTGCAACAGCAAAATCTTCTACACATTCTTGAAAAACAGAGAGTGCTAAATTGAAAAGCTTTGGTAATTCCTCTATCAATTGGCTGTTGAGTGCTTCATATGTGTTCTTTGTTAACTGGTATTCTTCATTTAACTAAATTAAAAAACATAACAAAACAACAGAAAAATTGGTGTTGTCTCATATTTGCCTGATTGATTTTAAGACAACTTGAAATTTTATATGAAAAACGATTTTAAGACAACTTGAAATTAATTAATTTTAAAATAATTACTGTTGAAATTAATTACAAAAATATATCATGAAACATTATCTAATATATAGATCTATTCTATAAACGATATTCAAAGAGAAAATCTTTACATATGAAGTGAATGGAAAATATTCAGATGAGGTCATAAACTGAATTACAAAAACATACTTCTATTATTAAGACAATTTATTACGGAGGAAATAGCATTAACACAAATTCTTCATGTACCTGAGAAGCTTTACTAACATCTTTATTCTTCTGTAAACGTAAGCTGCTACTGTCATAATCAAGCAACTTGTCATAACGTTTATCAATTAGCTTTAATGGGCCTTGAAATGTTTGCAACACAGATGTCAGAGGAATCACAACACGGTTTGTTACAAAGTTTTTCTTTAAAAAAGAAATAAATAAAAGAGAATGTTAATATTTATTCCTTAAAAGGCTTTAGGAATTATAGTAGCTGAATACAGTATATAGAAAAAAAAAACATATATTGAGATCCTTTTTCTAACTGCATAACAATTACCAGTTTTGTGGTGTAGTTTATTGTTGTGATTGTTTGAAATGTTTCACGATTTATGAATACCCCCATATATGTTTTATCACATGGCATCATCCAGGCTTAATCTCTGACTGGTTCTTCTTCTTTATCACTAAGTTTGTATATGATAACTTACAATGATGTCGATAATTTGAACTCACAAGGGGGAGGCCGTGGCCTGGTGAGTTTTCAATGAACACAACTTCTGTGAAGTTAAGCTACATCAGGCACGGCTCGTCACTGGATGGGTGACCATCCGTTATAGCCAATCTTCACCCCCCCCCCCCCCCCCCGGCTGCTGCGACCATCATACAGCAGGTCCAACCAGGGACCCAACTCGTCGGCCTCTGGCCATACAGGCCCTGGATGGACGTATTGGATCCAATTAATTAATTAATAAAAAAAAAATAATAAAAATAAAAAATTTTCATGTCATTTAATAATTAATGTTCCTCAGGAGCAAATAATTTTTGTTCCCTTATTTAAATTAGCAGTTATAAATGAAGAAATTCAACCACTAAAGATATTTAAAGTAAAAATCAAATAATTGTACACCCCATGAAATCAAAAATTTTAATTACCTATACATTTATTTAAACATCATAATTTTAATAACAATATATTTTAAATTTATGTGAAACACAATTATAATCAGTTAATTTTGTAAGAGTTTTGGTTACTCATCTTGACAAGATAAACCACAACTATAAATGATAAGTAAAAGCAGATGCCACGGCCATGCCAATAGGCGAGACAGAGGCAATCGCCTTAAAGCACCAGATTAATGGTACCTGTGTATCATTGCATGGTCTGCCTCAGAGTACCACAGTCATTCGGAACAGTCCTGGATATGGAATCCAATCCTTTCTTCTAGTGCAGCGATTATGGTGAATTCTTAAATTGTTGTGTGTAAAGACTTTATTAACTTTTAATGTTTCTGACATGCCTCTGTTTAGTTAGACATATAACATACCGTATTTATTCTACTATAATGCGCATCTTGTATAATGCGATTCCATTTTTAGAGCCCAAAAAATGAGTAAAAATGTTATCCTCTTGTATAATGCGGTCCCCATTTTTGACTTGTCGCAAGAAATAAAATAGGCAAGAATATACAGAAAAAGAAAGAAGAAAGGGGGGAAAAACCTCTTTATTTTACTATTTCTATTACCAGTCACTGCTTTTCAGGTCATAAAAAGTGGAAAATATCATGAGTTCATTACAGAAAAGTGAAAAACGTTTATAAAGTTCCATTGCAGGGAAGAGGGAGAATGGCTTATTGATAGTCTCTGACAACACTTCCTAGAAAGAAAGCTTATGTCCTGAAAATTTATACATTATTACATGGCCATAGGTAGTCATAATTTAGGGCTTATTATTGGTAGAAATACGATTAACAATACCTTTTTATGATGTAACAATGTATGAAATATCAGGGCACAGGCTTTCCTTCTGTTTAGATGTTCGTTAATTTATTCAAAATGGCAGCATACGAAGTGAGCAGTGTTTCTAACCTCTAAGTTAGTTTCCTTATTTTATTTAGTGATATTTATAAATATCCAACATTTTTTATAGGTGATTACTGTTAACAATAACAAATAGATATTAATTTAATAAAATTTAAGTGGGAAAATTATAAGATCGATGCAGTTTTGAAGTTATTTTCTTAGCCTTTGGCGACGGAAAATTA
>JAHWFO010031028.1:5296730-5310444 GCA_023313115.1 Rhysida immarginata | reverse complement strand
CATATAAAAAAAACTATTAATCTCTTTAATTCACCCACCTCCCTCTTTGTCGCATGTTTTCCTCTCTCATTAATTTTTCCTGTTTTTTTTTTTTTTTTTTTTTTTGTTTCTGAATGGTGTGTGGAATTTTGGGAATTGAAGGGGCCATGCAGAGAATCAATCACCTCACCCAAGAATTGGACAGGCACATTTAATCACAGAGGAAAACATGGCACCAGCAGGGAGGTTGGTGAAAGAAGGCTGCCATTCCATGATCTGTCAGCTCGCAGCAAAGGTAAATGTGTGCATAGCATAGCTCCACAAGAGTTAATGGATAGTTACTAGAACAAAGACCAGCTTTTTATTACCCATGCCCTTCCCAGCATACTGTTTGACCAACTCATTATTTGCATATCTGCAAATTTTCTGGGGTGTCCAAATACTTTTGTCTACGTTGCGTAATTTAGTGTCCAAGATGCCATTTGTAAATTTTCAAGATATGTTTCAGGGAATAAAAAAAATAGCATCCTCTACATCATTGCACACAGTAATTTCATACTGCAGATGCAAGATGTTCACAGGAGTATATAAACAAGTTGCATTATACTATTATATACTGTACGTAATATTAAATATTGATGAAATAAATTAAGAAATGAAGATATTAAGATTAGCTAAACTGCATAAGTAATACTGGCTTCATTGCCAAAAACTTTTTGGATAACTGGTGATTTCTTAAAGTTAATGATCATGTATATTAAACGTATCTTAATCATATTTCCTTCTATGGAGCAAGCATAAAGCCAATTCAACAACAATCATCCTTGCACTTAAGATTATCTCAATCAAATCAGAAACTATTACTATTGGCATGACATTTCTCATCATAAAGTCACCAAGAATAATTAAATTTAAGTACAGTATAGACAGGGTGTGCAGGAAGTAGGAACGCACATGCATCACTTCCTGTGCCTTCCTTTACTTCCGACCATAGAATTGTCTGAGGTAGAAAAGAATAAACAACTTAATAAAAATGCCATATTGTGTTGCTCCTTGTTCAATAAATTTGCATTTTGCAGTACAGTAACGTTTCATCGATTTCCATGTACCGTTTAATGATCTCTGACTTGATAAAAAATTAATGATAAATCGTGGCACTCGGCAGTCAATCTGAATTATTTCGACTTTTAGTAACAGCCAACAACGAAAATGCAGTTATTTCAAAACCGGAAATACGTCTAGGCACGAAGTAAGCTAATGTAAACACATACCCCATCAATAGCCAAACTGCAATATTGAAAGCCCTGAGTGGAATGATTGATTGAGAAAAAAAAGGAAGTATGGGCAATATACCCTAGATGGGGGAAGGAAGTAGGAAATTAAGTCATGATTGATTGAGAATCAACTCTCCACCCCCTCCCACCTTTTTTTTTTTTTTTTTTTTTTTTTAACCGAACATTCCACTCAGGGCTCTCGATTTTATTGTTTGATTATATTAGATACAAAAATTTACAATCAAGAAAATGTGGCATCATTCCAGCACTCTATAGATTCAATTAATTTAGTTTTTATTTTATTTTGTTAATGTACCATAATAAGTAGATATATTACAAAGTAACACTTAATTTGCATTTTTAAAAGAATTTAAATCATATTTAAATTGGATGTGAACATAAAAAATCTACTTTCATCAATGACTTTCACTTTTAACAAAACAATAAAGAAATACTGTGGAATGGAACTAACACACAGAAAACCACTAAGAAGTGTGGATTTCCTGTTTCATGCACACTTTTTTGGCAACGTTCGTTGGATAACCTGTAATCCACAAGAACAAAATAGAAATCAGATATGTATTTGTTTTGTTCATGTGGATTAGAGGTTATCACTTTATATTTTCATTTCCAATGACAAGAATCATCTATTTTAAGTCTTCATAAACTGCCAATTTTAAGTCTTCATAAAAAGCAGATTTTGTAATTTTATGTATGGGAATCTTTTATTAAAAAAAAAATCATTAAAACACAACAAAACTTGATTCAATATAAAACTGATTTAAAAAAACCAACCTCCAACTGCATGCAGAATGCTGTCAGATCTTTTAAAAAGGTTCTCAGAGTTTTGTCCAAAGATCGAATCTTCTGCTCTTCTTCATCAAATACTTCATCTTTAGTCTTAATAATAAATTATAAAAAATAGAATTCAGGATGAAAAAAAACTGAAGTTGAAAAACTACTTCAAATTTTAAATTCTCTTTAATCTTTAATTGCAAATATGATACAATAGCTAACAAGCAATTAAGAAAATAAGAATATACATCAAATACTAGGCATAAGTAAATTATAATTTTCCTTGAAATGAAACTACCAACTGCAGAAAAATGAACTATGCTGTTCCATGTAGCATATTCATGTGTGAAACAAAGACCTAGCCTGCCCATAATCTCAATCCCATCAAATACCTTTGGGATGAACTGCAATAGCAGTTGGAATCAAGGCCAAGGTGTCCAAGTTCTGATGCTGATCACAATGCAGCTTTGCAGGAGCAATGGAGATGTATTCTACTCGATTATTTTTCCTTCACTAAAATAGTTCGTTGTTGGAGATAGCAATTATCTCTTCCAATAATAGTTTAAACATGCACCATGCACACAAATCTTCATAACAATTAGGAGAACATGCACAAATTGGAAAATGAAATGTACGCACGTACAAATGCTTTAACCAACTGTTTATGTGCTTTCCCCAGCATTTTCTCCAGCATTATTATTTTATTCCACTTGATGTGATCTGCATCTTGATAGAAAGCCTTCCTCAATGATACCAACAGTATTCTAGTCCAAAGATGAACATACCAGGCTTTAGGATAAATTTTTTCTATTTTTTCACATTTATTTCTCTGGTAACCAGGCAATTATTGGTAGATAGTATACAGTGGTACTGTGGTATCCGAACTTAATCCATTCAGCAAGGGGGGGGGGGGGTTCTAGAAATTTAGGCGTCGACTACTAAGGTCATTTTGCGCCTTTTACACAAATTATATCTGTACGCAGCCCGGGACAAACACAAACATCCATGCCCATGACAGGATTCAAACCCACGGCCAGGCGGACCCGAGAACTAGAAAGCCTACACCCTAGCCCTCTTGGCCACCTGGCCGGCTAATCCATTCAGAAATAGCGTTCCGTTTCCTATAGGTTTCTATGGAGAAATTTTTGATTCGATTTTGGGGCCCAAAAAATGGGTAAAATTGGGAGAAGGGAAAGCAACACAAAGGGAAAACAGCACAGCAATGAAGAAGTCCTTTGGGGTGTCTTGGAATCTGTGGAATCCACCATGTGGCAGTTTTTGAAAATCATACTCATTAATAATGCCTCAATACAAACAAACATTAGTCACGCATTTCATTATTTACTACTTATCCGTTTTATTGCAGTTCGTTCAGATACCGGAGTACCACTGTACTTGATGTGTATTTTTTTATAATAAAATTCATTGTTTTTATATAAAAAAGCACAATGAATTTGCAAGCCAATGAACTCAGATAATTACCTTTCAGATACAAGCTCTCTACTGCAGTGCTTTTTAAAGAAATGCCTTGATTACTGAAGTAGTCCTGCATTGCAATTTCAGAAATATGGGCATCCTGATTACAGGCAAACTTTTACCTTTTAAAAACTACTTTTATAATTGCTTTTTTTAAAAAATTAACCTTATTTGTGGCTATAACATTCATATCAGATAAAAAAAATATACTTGAAAAAAATTCGAATGGGAGAAAAGTGAATATCTAGCTTATGAAGAGGCTACATTTTTGAAAATGAAAAATACGGAAATTGAAGATGAAAAACAAAATCAAATTAAAAAAGCTATCAGTACTGAAAAATTCCATGAAGAAAGAATAAAGGACTAATTAAGAAATAAAAAAATATATATATATTACTGGCAATTAATACTGTACAAGTTTCTGGCAAAACAAAAAGAAGAGAAATTTGAGGAAAGCATCCATTATTAAATAAATAAACAGCACACAATCTCATAAATATCACAATGTATTACAGTTCTATAAACCACAAATCATACTTAGGATCATACACTATACAAAAGTTTTTCGTTGTGCATGATTAACATGCATACTTCAACGTATACTATTTGTGTGTACTGGGGAAAGGAATTTAGAATGTCTGGTACAATATTTAATAAAAATTCTCTGCACTATACATATATTTATTACCAGTAATATAATGTTCATTTTTTTTTCGTTACTCTCTCATATTAGAAGATTGAGTTCTATTTACATGAATATCCAATTCAATGCATTATAGACATGATAATCAAAAAGATTTAACCTCCTTATTCATTAGTGTTATATTAAGAAGAATTCCAGATATGAAGAGAAGTTTCTTCATATAAAAAATGAAACTGAAATATTTAATTGAATAAATTAAAACCATTATTATAAAGGTTTTTGGTTGAAGATTTCTTTTCCTCAAGTTTTCCCCTCAGATTTTGTTTTTACTGTAAAAAATATATGCTTAAAAAATGAATCCATCCATCCTAATACAATGAAAACAAATTTGATTGTATTCAAATGATTTGGAAAATTTTATTAATAAAATTGACCCTTAATTAAAAGAAATCCAACAATTAATAGGGGCTACTCACCACTGATGTAAGACCAATGCTCGAAGATAATCTCATCCCTATACGAGTGGACTTCTTCACAACTGAATGCAGAGTTAACTTGGAGAGTAATGATGCAAGGCTTGTGTCAGCATCTTTACGATATTTTTCAACTAAATAAAACAGGTAAGCAAACTGCACCATTTAGATTTGGAGCAATTGTGAAACAAAAATAAATAAATAGAGGCGCAGGCCGATTTAAAGCAGTGAAACATTCCTAAGTATGATTGCTCTGACTTGAGTAGCAAGAAAGAAGCCAACACAGAAAAAACATCTATGGCAGGTTTTGGGATGGAGGGCCACTACAATGAAAAAACAGTTTTTCCATATTTTCGTTGCTCAAGAACGAGTTTACATACATTCTATTTCTAGTTTGGGGGTCAGGGTTGTCATAGGATGACTTCCTTAAATTTCCTATGCGCTTATTCTATCAATTTACATATATACAAGCAATAGCATTTTAACAATTGAGCAATCTGCTGAATAAATCAGAGTTATGAAATAAAAACTGCAGGGGATCCCTTGCAAAATTGAAATTTCAGGAACAACTTTTGGTCCTTCTCTTTCAAGGGGAGAAGGGGTAGGCTTTGTTTTGTCTCCGAGGTGATAGATCAGAATGTGTGGGGATGCAGGGGACCTTGGTGTTATTCTTTGGAAATGCTTAGTGATTTGTTTGGCTTTTTTGCCTCTTCATTTATTTTTTAAATAAACATATTTCTTTAAAATAATATACTAAAGGTAATATGACTAATTAATGTACTATACATATAATACCCTACGTTTTTATGATTTATGTTTTGCGTATATTTTTGCTATTGTGTGCATCATCTAGCTTTTTATTTTTTTTTTTGTATTGTGTATCCTACAATATAGTACTTATTGTAATGAACTTAAAAACTGAATAATAATACCCATACAATAAGTTTTGTCAGTTATGGAACATTTTTATCTCTCTAATTCGCAACAACCCATGAAATTGGGGGAAAGAAAGAAAATAGATTCCATTTAATTATACATGGAAGATTCCTCTTGTTTTGGTTGACCAAATCTTGTAGGAAGCACGAACTTTTATCTGAAGCTTCATGGGGGCGAAGTCAAAATAATGCCGCCTACTATTATAGCAGGTCTCTCACGTATTCCAACCTAGAGGAATTTTTGGCTGTGCTGTGCTTTCATGTAAGTTGGTGAGCCCCGTACAGCGTCCATGTTTTCTTCAGCAGCGTCTCATGTGAGCACCAGCCTTCACTCTGCACAGTAACATGCCCCATGAGAAGCGCAGCCTGCATGACTCCCAGCAGCCGAGCCTGCAATCCAGCCTGCATGCATGCAGACGATCAAGCAAGAAAAAAAAGCACTGTGTGCAGTGGGCTTTATACAAAATTGGAATGAGGAAGCTTCCAGTTTCCTGAAAAGCTGTAAAAACTGAAAATCTATAAAATAAAAACCTGAAAATCATAGGGCCAGCTGTAACTAAATTCTGTCAGAGATAATTCTTCTTACTTTACCTAGATCTTTTCTGCGTTTAAACTCATTCACTGATGCTGCTAAATCCATCATCATTTGGATTGCATTTTCCACTTTACTTTTATCAGGATGGTCATCTTCTGTGTACTATTATTATAAAATAGGAACCTTTAAAAAACTATTTCAAAATTAAAAAAAATAAATAAAAAAAAAATAAAATAAAATAATTAGAAAGGAAGGTCTACTTAACCTTTACAAGTTCCTTTAATAATAAAGGGTATTTCAATATCCTTTGAACAGGTTTAATAAGTAAAGAACTTAAATTAAAGCAAGATGTCTGCCTCCGTATGATTTCTAATTTCTCAGAAAAAAAATTTTGTATTTCCAGATCGTCCTGATACTAAATATGGTAAAAACAGAAAAGAACATCTATCCAAATGTTTTAGTTCTATTTTAAACAAGAATCTAAAGAAAATTTTATTTTAAAAACATTAAAAAAAAATAAAATTAAAACCTAACCTTTTCCATTAGGTTAATAACAGCTTCATGAGAGCCACAGTAATTACCATAAACACTTTTCATGTTTTCGGAAACAGCATTAAAACATGGACCTTGGTGAAAAATTTTTAATTTTACAAGAAAAAAATGACAAAGATTATAAAATGCATTACAAAAATGCACACATTATAGAGATTATACAGTGAAAGCTGCCTGAAAAAGGTTTCTAAGGAATCAGAATGTTTTACTAATTCGGAGTTTACTTTTTAGATAAGACGAAGCCACAAGCACGATCTTCTTGAACTGATATAAGCAAAGTGAGAGATTCATGTCATCAAATCAGATTTCTCCAAATGGCTGATTAAGAAATCGACATGACATGGCATGAAAGAACAAACATGCTTTAATAAGGTGACCAGATATTCACTGCAAAAATCAGGATATGATATTGGAAGGGGGAGGGGGGGGGGGGGAAGGCACGTTTTGTTTTGTGGAAATATATATATACTGATTGCTATATAATGAAAATATTTTTCAAAATGCTAAAATAAGCTTTTACATTATCATTTGCTTTCAGGTTATAGTACTCTACATTGAAAACCAAATGAATTTTTTTTTTTTTTAACATTATACCCAGGGGGGAGGCTGTGGCCTGGTGGGCTTTCACTAAACACAACTTCTGTTTAGTTAAACTACATCAGGCACGGCTAGTCAATGGATGGGTGACCATCCGTTATAGCCAATCTTCCCCCCCCCCCCCCCGACTGCTGCGACCATCATACAGCAGTCTTGAATCCAAATCCATCCAGGGACCCAACTCGTCGGCCTCTGGCCATACAGGCCTTGGATGGATGTGTTGGATCCCAATTAATAATAAAAAAAAAACCTGAGGTATTAAGCCTACAATGAAAAGTAACTGCAATACAATCTAAACTTCCTAATGTATTACCTCAACAGGATAGGCAATACCTTACAAGCACAGCAGATCAAAACCATCCTGCTTGTTAAATACTGTAATTTATTTTTCACATATGAGGAAGCCATATATAAATGGCCCATATGTTCTCCCCATGCTTTCTCATTATACACTGACTAGCCAGATTACTATGACCACCCATTACTGATGGGTCTTTCAAACTTCTCCTCACATTCTTGAAACCACTCCTACACAATACAAGAACAGTGGTATAGCGTGTTGTCTTGTTGGAAGAAGCCATCTCCACTGGGATACACCAACATGATAGGATGAACTTGATCAGCAACTTGTGCTATTCAGATGTTACTCCACACTAATTAAAGGGCCCAAATCATGCCAGGAAAACATTCCCCAAACCATAACATTGCTCTCATCAGCTTGAAGGTTTGTACTCATACATATGGGGTCCATGCTTTCATGCCGTTTCTGCCAAATTCTCACTCTACTATCAGCATGATGCAACTGGAAACATGATTCATCTGACCACATGACTTTTTTCCAGTACTCGACTGTCCAATCTTGCGCTCCTGCGCGATTTGGGGACGTTTCATCTTGTTAACTGCACACAGCAAAGGTGTTCGAACAGACCTTCGGCTTTCATATCGTATACAATGCAGTATATGGTGAACAGTGCGTTCAGAGATCATTTGAGAGGATCCCTGATTAAGATCTGCAGTAACTGATGCACTGTTGCCCTTCTGTTGTCTTGTACCAGTCTTGCCACTCTCCGTTCTGCCTGAATATTGACTATTCACTGACAGCCACAACTCGCATGTTCAGACCCAGTTTATTTAAACACTTTAATAACAGCTGCTCTTGAATATTTAACAAATGAGCTGTTTTGGCGATATTCATTTCAGGCTCTGAGCGCCAACAATCATCCCACATTCAACGGCTGTTAAATCAGAAACAAATCACTTCTACTGTCATGGTAAACAACCTGCTTCTCTATTTATAATGGTCTGTCCCTATAGCAACTTCAATGTGAAATCATAGCTAATTCACCTAAAAACATTAGGTGGTCATAAGAAGCTAATTTGCCTACAAAATTCAGTGTATACCATGTTGGTTGTTCCAAAGCATTTACATAAACAAATTCTCCTTTTTTTTTCAAAAATCTCCTACCCAAGTTATCTTGGAGATGGTGCTGAATAAAGATATGCTAATATGTAAAACCCTGTACATCATGTGTATGGCTTAGGCTTAAAAAAGATAGGAAAGGAAAAAATTTCCACACACTAGGAAAAATAAAACAAAAGGACACTAGAGCTAGAATCTCTATATTCTACTGCTCTGCTATTATGTACATGATGGGTTAATAAACTCTTCCCCCCCCCCCCCCCAACATGTTGCTTAAGAATTAATTCTAATGCACAGGATTCAGAAACTCTTAGATTCAATTTAATTCTAGTTATTTTCCAATAGATTTAAAATAGTATTGTATACAGAGTGGTTATTTTATTAGGTATATCTTCTTACAACTAGGCTGTATTTTTCTCAGCCACTGGGGAGGAATGCCATAAATGTTCAGAACCACATACAGGAATAGCTTCCATCCTCAAGGATAATGCTCTGCAATTGCTGCATATGACTAGCTGATCCAATTTCATTCTGCAACTGCTCCATTATAGGATTAAGATCTGGAGGATGCAGAGGCCATGGCATATGGCATTTCATATCCTGGAGTGGCCAATGAATAGGTGGACGAGGTCAGCAACAATGTTCTGATCTGATGCACTATTCAGGTGTTGCCTACATGCACAAGGAGACCTAACTTCTGCCATGAAAACGTTCCCCAAGCTACAACAGACTACCATCGGCTTATACATTAATGGCAGATGAAATGAGGAAGTGTAGTTCATTTAATTATAAAACAGTTTTCCAACCAATGAAAATTCATTGAAAATTCCAGTTTTGACTGTATAAATGGTTATGGGCTCACTGCAGCCAAGTTTTTGTTTGACCTGAAAAGCATAGTGCCTGTACTGTTCATCAGCAATTAAATTCAAAATGGGACCGTATCTGCCACATGATGTGCTTCAAAATTGTCCACTGTTGTACCAGTTGTTTATTTCATAAGTTGTCATTGACATGTTGGAATGTAGAATTCTCTCCGAGAGCCATTAACCTCTGTTGTCAATGATGTGTTGTTAAACTACATGACTACCTTTGGCTTGACATATTTTGGACATTGCATCACTCACTGTATATACAAGCAACAGTTGCAAGAGAAAAGCTACAACATAATAACAGTTACATAAATGCTGGATACAACTCATGTGCAATGATAATCATTGCCATATCTGATCAAATTTCAGGTTTTGCCTATCTTTTTCAGCTAACACATAAACTGCTCATATAAATAGCCTGTTAGTGTGGTCACATGATTGTCAGTCATGTATCACATCATTGGAGCTATTCGCTCTACTTCAAGGGATATTCCATAACTGATAAAATGGCCACTCACATCAATTATTTATACAAACAGCATCCAAAAGAACAAAAAAAAGTTATCAGAAATTTATTTCTTACCTATCAGAATGTCTTCAGGTTCCTTATCTGTTGTAGCATCTTCTAAACTCCTATATAATTTCTCCGATACCAAAATAATTTGATGAAGATTCCCAAACAAGGTGTCCATGTCAATACCTTTTAACTGAGAGATCAATGTATTAAATATTACCAATTCTTTATTACATCATCTACAGATTCCATTAAAGTAAGTTCTGACTGAAACTTACTTTGCCTTCATTTGGATTTGTCATAAAAGCTTCATGACATGCTTTGAGATCATGAATATAACTATATTCTGTACTTAACAATTCTGAAATTACTAATTTACGCTTTTCCAAATTAGCTTCTCTGAAAGGAAAAAAGTGTAATATCAGTCACAGTCTTCACAAATGACTCGCCATCACGTGTTAAATTTTGAATTAGTAATTAAATTAACTTTCCATAGCTATTAGAGTCTGTATAATATTTTATTCCATTAAACAACATCACATTTTAAATGAAGAAAATGATAGATTAAAACAATCAATTATAATCTCCAAAACAATTTTAAAACGGCCAAAATGCAACCTCCCCCCCCTTTTCTAAGTACTAAGGCTGCGTACGAGTGTTAACTCGAGTTGAATAAGGGTGCAGACGAATTCATTTGAAAACCACAAATTCTGCTTCAAATGAAACAAATATAATTTTAAATGGATTCGGAAAAAGTTCAAAAACACTTGAAATCAAATCCATTCGATTACTTCAATTCAAGGAGGCTGATCACTCCTGTAAGCTCAAATTGGTTTTATCCGAACGATACCATTCGAAACCTTTGAATACAACCAAAAATAAGCTTATAACTACTTACAAATAATAGCTTATTTCGGTGTTTATGGCGGACTAATCCATTAGAAATCTTCGGGGACATTGTAAATGCAGTTTCAATTAGTTAAAATACCTAATTGAAATTCAAAGATTTCAGAACCACTCGTATGCGTACGACTGCAGCGTTAACTTTAACGTTAGAACAATAGTGCTAGAAATGGAACCAAATTCATCATCTAGGTCTTTCATACGGAAAATTACAACAAATATGTTGAGAAAAGTGAAAAAAACTAAGGTATGTTCAAAAGAAATATGTTCAAATGGTTTCGAAAGGAATATTCAAAGGCGTTTCGAATAAGGTATTCAAAAGCTGTTGAATACAAATTAATTGAATGAATCACACAATTCGTTACAGCAGCCAAACTTCAAAGCTAGTTCAAATGAATTCGATAAAGGCTCGAATGACTCGAGAAACAGATCAATTCATTTCGAATTGTTTTAATGTAGATTTGATAGCATGTTCGAATGGTTCAAATCAAAGTTTTCTTGAAATTATTCGACTCGCACGCAGCCTTACTAAGTACTATATTTTTATATAGCAACCACTTTGTTGATTATTAGCGTTTTAATCTACATACCAAAAAAAACTTACATATATTCGTTTTTTCTCTCCTCAAAATAATTTGTTTCATCCATGATATCGTCACTACTAGGAGCTGCAATGGTTAATTATTACCATTAAAAATGATTGCTTTTTGTTCATGTTAGTAATTAATTCCACATTTATTCCTTTAAAAAATTAATTACAGAGTACGAATTTAAAATATTCTTTTTACCGAATGTATTAGTAGAAGGATTTGCATTGCACTGTTGAGAGGATGAACAAGAATCTAGTTCTTGCTTCGCACTTTGCAACTGCTTTAAGAAAAAAATAAAGACGAATGCTGTAAGTATAGATATTGAACTCGGGTGTATCTTTTAAATAATGTTAATATCTAAACAATGAAAAATCTAATTTTTACATTGTTTTACAGTACTATTACAAAAGAAGTACAACATGAGGGAGAAGGGGGGACTAAATAAATACAAAAAAAAAAATTCCACAATAATTTTATATGGTCATCATATATGATTAAACTACACTCTCACCTCCTTTTCTCAGTTTTTACCCCCTTTGCTTTTAATGTAACTAACCTGCTTTAATTTAGTTAATTCAGATGTATATTCTGGAGGATAACACCAAGCAATAATCCAATGACAACAACAGCACCAATTACAACACACAGGGACAGACATGACAAAAATTTTATACATTCAAAATTCCCAACTAAATTCAGTTCCAGAAAGAAGGTTTGTACTAATTTCATATGAGGCTGGAAAACAACTGGTATATTGAGAGTTTATCATTTTTAAGCATCTGGCAGAGTTGAAACACCAACCTGTGCACCACCCCCTCTACACTATAAAGTATTCAGCATGTTTATTTTTCTTTTAATTAATTACGATATTATTTATTTTAAAACATTTCTATGTCAATTCTTTACTATAACTTATATTTCTTGTTAAGGAGATAACTTAATAATTATATTAGAGAAAAAATTTGCCTTTTTTTTTTACGTTTTATATTAATATCATTAGAAATTTAATTAGGAGGTGAAGGTTTTAGTCTTTGTTTTTTGTTTTATTTTTATGTGTTTTTTATTTTCATCAATTTTCATTACATACTTGGTCCACTGGTTCCAAGTAAAATACTGATTTTGAAGGTTTCATTTCAAAACTGCTCAGCTTTATAACATCAAATTTCAAAACTCGACAAATGAAAATGTCCCCTATCTATTTTGGCACATTTTCCTTTTATAGAATCCCTCAGGAAAATAAAACATAAAAACCAATGAAGAATAAGTAAAATAATATTATAAACAAATTGAATTTTCCATTATGTGAAATAAAATTTTCAACATTATTAGCCAATCAACAGAAGTTTAAGAATCAAAGCAAAAGGATTGTTTTAAAATCTAAATATAGAGAAGACATTATCTCATGTCTTATGATTGGAGTGAGTTTGAATACTTGCCAACAAAAGGTATGATAACAGTGCCAAATGTAAATAAAGGAGGGAGGGGGAAAAAAGATGCTCTTCATACTACTGCTCTACTTACCATCATGCACAAAAACTAAAACTCAGAAGTTCTCTACAGGGCATCTCCAGCAATGTTACTATGAAAACACATGGAAAAATTACTTTTTCCTTATTATTACAACAAGGAGGAAAACGAGGTTGAACTATAAGGAAGTAAATATCAATGCTAATGAGTTTCAGTTTTATTATAGAGATTACATCATTTAGAGGTAAATAGCCCCTGCCAAGAGCAGCTTTTATTTTATGAAGGGCCGATTTTATTAAATAATTAAAACATGATCAAAGAACTCTTTTACTTTCAGTCTTATAATAAAACTTTATAACATCTTTTGAATTCTTATTTTTTTATTTTCTTTAAGAATATTTAATTCTTAAAAGTACACAGCTGAAAAGCAGGGAATTTTTTGGGTTATTAAATCTCAATAAAATTTTCAAAATTTGCATTTCAAAATAATAATGCTTACTTTAGAAGTGCTTAATCGTAATGATCAGTTTCAAATTTCATGTTAAGTAAAATTAATAATTAATTAATAACTATTCTTTCAATATATTATGCAGAATTTTAAACCACCATGGATGTAAAAATAAAATAATGTACCATAGTAAATTAAATACACATTATTTTCATTTAACTTTTGAATTTAAAAAACACTAACC
>JAHWFO010031028.1:5279981-5292348 GCA_023313115.1 Rhysida immarginata | reverse complement strand
AGGGGGGGGGGGAATTTTCAAATATTCCGGACCTTTTTTCAAAAACTCCACTGAGTCGGACCTTTTTCCATAATGGGTTGGTCGTCGACCCCTCCCCCCCCTGACTACGGGCCTGTACAATAAATAAGTGTTGCATATGAGTAACTTTTTTTTTTTTTTTTTTTAAACCATGCTCTTAATTTTAATATAACAGGAAAATTTGTATATATGCAAATATTAACAAATGATCATACAAAGATATCATTGATCACTATGACAAGTAAGTTCATAATCTAAAAATTTCAGAATTAAATTCAAAGTTCTGATCTGCACTGACTAATAATATCAATATGAATTCTCCCTACACCTGGGCTAACTTCAAACAAATGACAAAAGTGTTTTCTACTTACAGTTCTGGAGAATATCATGATGCTTGTATCCTATTTTAACAAAGAGTGACCCTGGAGGACACCATTTGCATCATTAGAACACTCAAAGGTGACATTAATCACTACAAAACCACCTTGCACACTGCTTGAGATGAATTCCACAACAAGCCAATTTCCTTGCACAGTCATGGGAAGTTTAATCAGGCACTTGCACAAGATGTCATCTGGATGATGAACACGATGAGATCTTCATCTTGATATGATAGGAAAGCTACAGTTTTCAGACGTGACTATGATGCACAGTATAAATGTTTGGCCTGATCTTTCACCTCCAACATGGGCACAATGAAATGGAACTCCTAGCTTCTGATGTGGCTGCAATGATGCTTCCAAAGTTGCACTGGTATGATGGGAGCACATTATTTGCTGGTTACATTGATATGACAGAAAGCACAACAATTCAGGATGTGTATTGGCATGATGGGAAGAACACTGCTTCCGATGTTGCATTGTAACAAAGAATAAACTGGCACTTTGAAAATGGCCTAACAAAAAATAAGGAATCCCTTTGGAGGGATTGAAGTTTACATTCCATAAATTAATTTAGAATTTTCAGTTAGGAGGTCAATAATCCATTATGTATTTCAAGGAAAATCCTCTTACTACAAAAGTTTTTCATTAATAATCCCATAGACAGTCCATTTGACATTGAAATAGTAAAAAGAAGCAATATCAGTGAGTAAGATTCTAATGTGGGCAGGTGGAATGTGGCCTCCCACAAATTCTCTCTGAACTCACTGTAACAGAAGGTTTCAACTGCCTGAAGAGTCCATTCGATGAGCTAACAGTTCCAATATTCATGCAGAGAAAACTTATATAAAACTTTTTAAGACAAATATCTCTCCATAAAGCACTATGAAGAGAAGTAACCTAAAAAGAGGAACACTGGAGCACCTCTAAATTATTACTATAAAACTTGTTCCATAAACCTATACATAGAGCTTGTATCAATCGTCCAAATACTTAACTAAATTTAAGCAATGTCATAACATTCTTGGTCTCAGCATATGCATCTGCAAAAAGTGGTACTGTCATCTGTCACAGTCAAGAAGCAGTTCTTATGTTGTATGATTAACGAGTGGTTGAATGGATAAATCCTGATGAAGTAGTGGTCATTTTTTGTAATTTTAAAATGAATGTTGAGGTCTTTTCTGTTGAATTTATGCAATTAGGATGTAGCTAATTAGTAAAGAAGTTGAAAATATCATCGTACATTAGAATGTACCAGATTTCTATCAACCTGTTTCCATGGAATTCATGTCATTATTTGTACATCATTTCTTACTGCCTTTTTAAATGCCCATTAACTTTATCTTTCTACCTAAATACCATTTTGGATTTGAAACAGCAGCATGATATTGACAATTTGTAGAGTTCAATCTAACTACTTTACGAGGAGTGTTTTTTAAGTAAGTACGGTTTTGACATACAAAGTGAGACTGGACAGTTCGGTGAATGACTCAGAAAAACAAACAGGGACAGGTATTTCAGAGATGACACTTTACTGTCTTTCAAAATAAGCCCCCATGGCCGCAACACACTTTTGACATCATTCATCGACTGTATGATAAAGTTCTGGATTCTGTTTTCGTGCGAGAAATTGCTTCACCTTTGTAACAATGTGTGGCCTTGCATTATCATGCAGAAGACACCAGTTCAGCAAACGGCGGCTAGGCCCGATGAAAGCGCTTCCACAGACAGCCCGAGGACCTCAGTGTAGAAATCACCATTGACTGTTTGGCCCTGCAGAAAGAATTCATTACGGATTATGCCCTCTGCATCAAAGAACGTATTGAGCGAAGTCTTCAATTTCGTTTTCTGGAAGTGTAATTTTTGCTGCTTCAGAGATATTGGACTACACCACTCCATACTTTGGCATTTCGTCTCTGGATTGTACTAGCTTTCACATGGATTTCTTGACATTCCAGATATTCAAACGGAGCAGTACCGTAAGAGGAATTTTCACACGCCATGCAAAAGTGTATTGTAGCCATGAGGGCTTACTTTGAAGGGAAGTATCTCTGAAATAACTGTCTCTGGTTAGCCCCATCGGAAAAAAAAAAAAAAAAAAAAAAAAAAAAAAAAAAACCCTTAATTTTTATATGAAAAATGTGAGCAGAAAATGTGTTCACAAGTGGTTTACACAGTTTCACACTGGTAAGTAATCAGTGGAAGAAAAGCCATATTTGGATTGGCCATCGACAAGCAAAATTTCTGACATGATCAAAAGTGTGCAAAGCATGCCAGAAACAGATCGGCAACTAACTTTTCAACTGACAGTAGAAGAAATGGATGCCTCAGATATTTAAATGTGTGTGACAACAGCACTCAAGGTGATTCCCAAACAAGACTTTTCCAACAATTTTCAGAAGAATAAATTAAAATAAGGCCAGCTTGTTGGCCGAGATCGCTAAAGTGGAAGTCTGGTCCGGCGCTATCAGGTCGAGAACATAGAGTTAAGGATTCGAGAGTCCATGGGCTGAGGGCAAGGATGTTCATGTTTGTCTTTATTAAAAAGCTTGGAAGACCAAGCTAATCTTCAGTAGGCTAATCTCCTGCTAGGTTAAGTTTCAAATATTAATAAAGAAATAAAATACACTGACCTTAGGAATCTGTGGATGCTTGTATCAAAGAAAGAGATATAATAACTTTTTAGCAGCCCTTTGTTTATAATAGCGTCACTCCCCTTTATAATAGCCAATTGCTTATAATTGTCTTCTTGTTAATATTAATATTAAGTCCCCCCCTTTTTGTATTTTTTTGTATTGTGTTTATTTTTTCTTGTAAACCAATCAGGATATTTACCACTAGCCTGGTATCCTGATTGGTTCCTTATAAAAGCTGTATCTTTGCTGATAACATTGAGACATACTGAAGATGGCTACTTGGTAGCCGAAATGTATACATATATGATACATATTAAACTTCTTTTGTGGACAAGTGGAGTTTCCTTCCTCTCTTTCTTTGAAGTTTCAAATAGATTCAATGGTCATTTAACATCCTCAACACCAAAAGAATAAAGAGAAATATATATATATATATAGAGAGAGAGAGAGAGAGAGAGAGAGAAATTAAAATAAATAATATTTGAATGTTGTGGATATCAATATTCATATATGAATCCACAAAAAGCCACTTTTTCATAAAGGTTCTTTAATATGGATACCATATTTCTTTGAATAAATGCTGCCGCATTTATTTCACTAACTTTTTGGAGCACAACGATCTGAGGGTAGTGTTAAATGCATTCATTGTGATTTATGCCACATTCTTGATCCCTTTTTAATTTTTTTTTTAAAACTTATGGGGAAATATTTTAAATTTTTATTTGCTACTAGAAGCGAACCCACCCGTTTGTATAATCGGGAAATAACCCACTGTTAGATTTTTTCTTTGTGTGACAACGTCCACCGTCACTGATTTTATATAAATGATTTTTTTAAAAAATTAGCTTACATTTCCCTTAATAATAATTTTCCAGTAATGCAAGCGGCACTGTATACTTGAGAGCAGCATTTATTTCATCTTAACTTTTTGTGACGTGGTGTCTATTTGAGGGTGGCAATAAAATGGGGGCAGCTATTATTCAAAGAAATATACAACCTCTGACAATTAAGTTCGGTGAATGAGTTCACACAACAAAATGCAAAACAGATAGAGCCACATTTACTTTATTGTCCTTCAAAATAATCAAACCCTGGAAGGCAATACACTTTTGGGATCGGGTGTATAAGTCCTGGAAGCTCCTTAGGGATGGCTTTAAGTTCACGTGTCACATTTGCTTGAATGTCTGGAATGTCCGCAAATCTGTGTCCCTTTAAGGCCCGTTTCAGGCGTGGGAACAAGAAAAAGTCTGCTGGTGCCAACTCTGGTGAATAAGATGGATGAGCTATGGATACGACCCCTTTGTTGGCCAGAAACTGTTGCATGATTACGGCAGTGTTCCTCTTTGATCCATTATCCACAGTTACGTGCGCACGCTACACCTCCAACTGAAGAAATGAGCATCTGCTAAACCATTGCACGCACAAACGTGACCTGTCTGAACTTGCTTAAACAATGACTGGGGTTGTATTCACATGCATTGTTACTCGCGTAAAGCTCACACAGATTAGGGTGTGACGTCATTCACCGAACTTAATTGTCAGAGGTTGTAGTATACATGATTATTAAAAAAAAATGAGGAAAAGCAGCTTTGGTTGTGTATTCGTTTATTAAGTTTTCAGAACCTTATGAAAATTGCTCAAAAATATGTTGTCCCTGGCAAAGGCTTCATTCCTATGTACAGTCTTCATAGTCATTCCTATGTAAATTCTGCTTTGTTGTTTTTACTGTAACATTCTCAAAACTTTTTGGACACACCTCATTAAATTAAATCAATATCGTGCAAATTTAAAATACTCACCGTGTAAAAATTTTGATCATTTTCAATATCACTTAAAGGCTTATGACCAGTTTGCTCTGCAAATATATTTAAAAAAGAAATGGAAGAATATTCAGATTTAAAACTGGTATATAATTTAGGAAAAAAAAAAGAAAGAACATAGTTAAGCTAAAATTTATATCAGGATGATAGGAAAATAATTTTGGAATAATAATAGTGAATCTTATAAAGTACAAAACATGGAAGTCACTAAAGAGGCTGATATCACTAAAATTGAAATAAATATCTGAGATATTGAAACAAAGCTCTGGTCGATTGATACAAAAAGAAGTCCTGGCCCAGATAAGATACATCCACTTCTCCTATATCATTGTTCATCCATCTTAAGCCTACCTCTCTTGATCCATCTTAAGCCTACCTCTCATTACAGGGATCTTCCCAGACCGATGGAAAGACAGTTATATTATTCCTATATATAAAAATGGGAATAAACACAATGTAACCAATTACCGACCCATAGCAATTCAATCTGTGATCCCCAAAATCTTTGAATCTATTATTTTAACGAAACTACAACCTCAATTTACCAAAATCATTATTCCTCAGCAACATGGCTTTGTAAAAGGCAGAACGACAACAACAAATTTGATTTCTTACTTTAATTTTCTACATAAACAGTTCGATCAACATCATCAGACTGACTCAATTTATCTGGATATGTCCAAAGCTTTCGACAGAGTTATGGTAATCACTCCCTGCTATGTAGGAAATTGGAGCTTTTGGGAATACGGAACCCTATTTTGTCTTGGATAAAAAATTATATTACCTCTAGAAGGCTCTATTTTAAAATAAGGGATACTATTTCTCCTCCGATCATTGCTACTAGTGGTGTCCCACAAGGCTCTCATTTAGGACCTCTTTTATTCTTGATATTTATCAACAATATTGGATTGGGGTTAGATGAAAATGCTCATTTTCTACTCTTTGCTGATGACATCAAATTATATAGAAGGGTAACAAACCTTGAAGACTGTTAGGCACTACAAACGTCACTTGACATTTTATCTACATGGTGTGATAACAATAGAATGTTCTTTAATACTGATAAATGCAAGTCCTTGTCATTTCATAATACCAAACACTCCATCAACTTTAGCTATAAAATTGGCAACAGAACTATCGAGAAACTAAATCAAATCAAGGATTTAGGTGTTATTTTTGATAACAAATTAACCTTTAACACCCACATAGATTACATAGTATGGAAATCAAATAGATCACTAGGCTTTATAAGAAGACACCTTACCCCCTTTCATGATCTACAGACATTGAAAATTCTTTATTGCTCCTTAGTCCGTCCCATATTGGAATACGCCTCCACCGTCTGGACCCCACACTATGAAATATACATAAATATTATTGACGGCATTCAGAATCGCTTCCTCAAATTTGCTAAATTTAAACTGTGTGCCAATTACAGCCCCGGATGAAAACCCAATGTTACTGAGACTGAAATCACTTGCCTCTCGTCAAATCAAATGTGATCTAATCTTCTTGTACGACTTAATTCATTTCCACCTTGATTGCCCTGATCTACTAGGAGAGCTGTCCTTTTCCAGGAGAGTTGTCCAGTTCATCGTATTAGAACCCTGATGAGTTTTTCCATTCAAAACTCCTGTAACTCAAATAACCGTACTTATGAAGACTCAATACTCCACTAAAAAGAACTCAAAGACTCGCCAATGTTTGATATTTTTCATGAGTAAAGACAAGCTTAGAAAATTGGACTTCAATTCCTAAGATTTGTGATATTTTTATTTTCTTTTATTTGTATTTGTATTAATTTAAGATTTATTTTATTCTTGTGTATTTAAATGCTAATGGGTTTTTTTTCTCCTGTATAAATAAATAAATAAATTTTTATGTGGGATAAAGTCAAAGAAAAATCCACATTATTCTTTGACTTTATCCAAAGTATTTTCTAATCTTCCTTTAAATAGATGAATCCTGCAAAATGTCATTATAGGGTTCAATGATTTTCATAGTATACGTGAGAAGCATCATACTTTTGTTAAAGAAAGGTTTGTGTTAAGCTACAGTTGCAGTAGCAGACATTCTCTTACCCCTCAAGTGGATATGCCCTGAATTTAGGTTTAAGTATAAAAACCTTTTAATGATACAAGATCTTTTGAACTGGAAAGATTAGGATTTGCAAAACTGTGTTCTGTCTAAATTATATTTGATATAATGCAAAAATAACCAGAAGTTAATAGTTAATTGAAACGTAAAAGAGTTACAATAAAGACATTCTTACCTATGGCTTTACTATCCCTTATAGTTGGACGAGCAGCTGGAATAGGTGGTGCTGGCCGAAGAGGAATATGGCCTTTGGTATCAGGCACATCTCTACTATTAACACCTTAAAATAGAGATTAAATAGCTTAAACAATTTATCAACATAGTGCTTTTTGAATAACAAATACAAAATTCAACAAAATAAATTATTACTATGTACAGGGACTGGACAAAATAATGAGAATACCTAGGTATAGTAAATCTTATAACTTCATTAGCAAGGAGATGGGTTGTCATTTGCCTAAAAAGATTTCTACACTTGGTAGAAAAGATTCATTCAACATTTAAATAATCCCATTCTTCATATTCATTTGCCTTTTGTGTCCTTTCATGTTTAGGCTTTCTCAATGGCCCTACTTTTTATCATCATTCAGATTCGGTGGTATCCTGCAGATCCATTCTCTATTCATTAATTGGTGCATTTGGACAGTCTATATTGTATAAATACCAACATCTTTCTGACCCATAGGAGTTTCAACTCCTGAAATGATTGCTGAAAGTGAAAGGAACATTAAAGCCTTGTAGAATACGAATCATTTTGAATTTGTAAAATCCCAAATGGGTAAAGACAAACTAGTATTCAGAGGACACATCTATCGAAACCAACGATCCCAAAATAACAATCATTATTTCTATGCAAGAACAAAACTGTACCGATTCTGTAAACTTTTAATTCCTTTGGTCCCCCTTGTAGTCCCACTTAATAGTGAACGTTTTCACAAAGAAATGAACAACATTAAAAAAGTTGCTGTCCAAAACTGCTTCGTTGAAAATATGGTCATTGACCTCTTGAAAAAATGTAAGTTCAAAATAATGATTAAGGATTCCACAAAAGTGGAGAAAATCAAGGAGAAGAATATTTTAGCACTTTCCTATAATCATAACCTTATAAAAGGATGGCAAGAGATTTTAAGGATTACCAGTTAGACCTGATTTACAAGAACCTGAACTCCCTCAGGAATATTTTATGTAACATCCCCAGCTCACGATCAGGTATTTATGAGATCCACTGTGACCTACTTTACAGAGAAGCTACAAAATGCCAAATTCAAACTAATTTAGATGATCATTAGTTCAAGCAAAATTTAGACACCGTATAGATTATCAGTCGCAAAACATTTGCTTGATGTATGGAGTAAAAAAAAAATAATAATAAAATTAAAATAAAAAAAAAAGGAAATTTATAACTTCTTCACCAAGTGACTTTTGGATACCTATGAACTTTAGAAATTAAGAAAAAAGTTCCTAATTTATTGTTAAACTGTGATAATGGCCCCCTAGAGGATTCGATATTACTGTATTTCGTTATTTGATCATTCTGTTAATACCTAAAGTATTCAAGCATTCCTGTATTTTTTTCATTTTGTTATTATTTAGTTTGTTAATTGTTTTTTCTTGTAAATGATGTCATTATGCCTTGTCAATCATTAACTTGTCTCTGAATGGCTGGTTTCGTCGAGGCTATACTTTCATTTTTTGTATTTTGATTGGCCCTGTCCTTTTATTTAATCTGTTGTTCCTTTCCTTGTACTTTGTATTCTGCTGATTGATGACTATAAAGCCAGTCAAAATGCGCATATAGTTTATTACACTTTAATGTCGACAAGAGGTTGTGTTTTCTTCTTTGTGATGATTATGACTGGTATAAAAACTTCGAAAGTTTCAGTTTTCATTGTTGCAAACTGCATATAGAAAGCTTTTCTAGTTGTAACAGTATGAAGCAGTACTGGTATGAAGTCTACAATAAACTTTTCTTATGGTACCAATAAATTTATGTCTACACTGTAGTACAGACTCTGAATGACAAATTCAGCACCAGCTGCAATTATCCAAGAAGTTAGACATCACTAAATATTAATGATGCTTCAACATCTATGACGAAATCATCCACCTTATCTGAAAAAAAGATTTTCCGGTGTAACCCAAATGTGCAACAGACCATTTGAAGACTACCCATGCAGGAGAAAGAAACTTCCTTTTGTTGATACAAAGAGAGATGATGGAAATGCTAAAGATGAAAGCTAGGATGATGAGACCAGGTATCAAATTGTAGCTTTTGGCACAGAAGAAAATTTATGTAGACAGTCAGATTCAGATCTGGTTACTTAACAGAATGTTCAAATCTTGTCATCGGCTTTTCCTGCAATTGTACACTATCCGATACTGAAAAGTCTTTTCCAGCCCTTCATATTTTGATGCCTGAGAGCCTGGGAAAACACAAGAACTATACATATCCATGCTAGAACAATTATTGACAGTTGCAGAAACAAAGGGAATAATTAAACCCTTCTATTTTATATGAAATAAAAAACAAGCAGAGTTATACCATAAACTATTTTATTGAGATTTATGCATCTCGGTATTGCACCAGCATCATTCGGTACTGCCATCATGTTCGAGCTGGCCAGATCCAACAGCTTCCCAGACTCAGTAATTCGATCCATTCTCAGTAAAGTGAGAAGGGCACTATAACATCCAAGTGACAGAACGGGGACAAATGGACTTCTCTACCTTCACATATATTTGACCCGGGACCCATCGAATTGCCAACCTATTCTGAGAGCAAGGCCTTAGGATCTTCTTCAGGACCAAGAGCAAGAGCCGATTTATCCTAAACCCAGAGCAATGAGATAATGAATGGATATGTACAAGTGTTCCAGAGTTTACAAGCTAACTTGTCCGGACTGTAGCTCCCATTACATCTTCTATGAGCAATTCAGAGAACATAACGATCTTGGGTCAATAATGACAGCAAGTGCACCTTTGCCGTCCATGTGATTAAGAAAAAGCACAGTCTATGAAAGATTAACAAATGCATGAGGATATTTTGGAAAGTAAAAGTGAAGAAGATTCTGATACATAAGGGAATGGAGATAAGAAGACTCCTCCAAATGAATTGAATGAAAGAGATGAAATCATCGAATTTCTCAACAACTTTGGCAAAAATCTCAACCAGATGAAGTAATCACCGACTTTCAATAGGTTTGCTGTTCATCAGTTTACAACTCTCCATCTACTGTAAATCCACCAATCAAAATTGGGACTTATCATGTGATTAGTAGATTCGTTGCTTCTGTTTTAATATATTCTGGCAAGTTTTACTTCACATCTGTAGCAGTTTTGCCTCTGATGGTGAAATACCAAAATAAGTAAGACTCCATGGTGTCACTCTGATTTTTTTTTTTTATTAACTACGTTATTCACTCTGATACTGAACAACATGGATGTCATGAAGCTATTACTTCTATTTTGATACTGGATTTGAGTCAACAAGCATCAATGCTCTTCAACAGAAATTTACAGAAGTCCAAGTATACAAAGTGGGCCAAACATCTGGACCCACCCAATTGAAACCTAAACGCTATGTGTGGAGCTAATAATTTTGATTGGGAATAGTATTAGTGTTGAGGGGACACTTTTGGTCATGTGACTAATGTGGCCACCGTCATGGATAAACTTCAAATTTTCAAATGGGAACAGGGTCAAGCACAATGGTGGTGTTATTTTTTACGTATTTATTCATTCTTGAGTTGATGGATTTATTGGTTAGACGTAACACCCACGTTCACCACAAAGGCCACAACTGCTGGTTTTCCAAATAGCCGGGTACTGATTGAGCGAGCAACCTCGGCCATATGCCTCGCCACATTTGCCTCGCGAGGCAGCCTAGGTTTCAAAGAAACTGCGCAAACGTTTGCCTCGCGAGGCAAGCATGAGCCACAAGTCGACTGAGCATTTTATTATTTTCAGTTCAGATCGCACATACAGATAGTTGCAGCTTCTGCGTTTATATTAGTTGATCTTGTAATGAAAAAGAAGAAAATCTATGAATACAGATTGCAATATGGGAACAAATTATTTGAAGAAATGTGTTTTGATGATGAAGAAAAATTTTTTTACTGATGTCTGAGACTGAATTTGAAACACTACTCTCTTGTAAATGCCAAAATACTTAAGAATGACACAAATTTTATTAGTCTCAGTTAATTTCTTAGCTTATATTTTGCCATGAGTCTTCCCTTAGTCCTCTATTTGTATATTCTACACATTGTGAATCCCAAAGTCTTATTAAAAGAACCATATAATTCGATGAGCTTTAAAACCTTCTCTTTCTCCATAGCGAGAGCGAGCGAGGCAAGATAGCACCATCGAGTGTGCAAGGCATTTGTTCTGAGGTGCCTTTGAGCATCAACAAAAACCGACTCGGAATGGCTCGGGCGAGGCAGCACGTGCGTTTGCCTCGTGCGAGGCACGTCCTGACCGGCCGAGCACATGCCTCACACAGCTGCCTCGCGAGGCTGCTCGCTCAGTCAGTACCCTACTATTAACTAAATTTTGCAAATGTCGTTCAGGATGTGTTCAATGTGTTGCCCGCCGCTTGTGACTGACAAAGGTTGAGATCTTAAATCATAACCGGTGAGAAGAGTTAGCGAGAATTTCTTAATGGACTAACTGCAGTTTTCGACTGCGTGAAAATGATGTCACAGTTGGCTTACGCTTCTCACTGGTGTGGGTTTTTGACCTCACCCAAATCCAACCTGAAGCCCCATTCAGATTAAACGTTCAGGAGCACATAGGGGTCAAAACTAACAAACCTGTGTGATATGCTGTTTCAATGTTCAATATCTTCTCTGCATACACCAGAACTTTTAAGTGACCCCGGAATTAAAAATCCACTGGGGTCAAGTCTGGGGATCTAGAGAGCCACTCCCCTGGTCCATGTTGACCAATCCAATGCTTGGAAAATTACAGGTCCAGATACTCCCTAACAACAGAGTACCATAATAAGGCAGAGTACCATCCTGTTGAAAGAATTCTGGATAGGTCTCATCTTCATTAAACATCTGAAACAGCGTAGCATACATGCTCATCAGAATGTTCAATGTGAATGAGGTTTCAGGATGGATTTGACAATCAGAAACGGCAGACAACATATTGAGCATGTCCCGTAGGACATGGCATATGTGACATTTTGTTGGAAACCAGCAGCTATGGTCTTTGTGGTGACCAAAAAACTGCCTTAAGAATGAAACGAAACGTAAAAAATAATAACACCATTGAGTTTGTCAAGAAATTCTACGTTTATTTCATATATCACATGACCCCCTTCACATTTGAAAATTTGGAGCCATCTTGATCACATGACTGAAAGTGAGGGGGATGGGCCCCCCGGCCCGGCGCCCCCCCCCGACACCAAACC
>JAHWFO010031028.1:5264451-5279881 GCA_023313115.1 Rhysida immarginata | reverse complement strand
ACACACACACAAACCCCTAATAGCATTCCCAAATGAAATTATTAGTTCCACTCATAGCATTCAGGTTTTATTTAGGTGGGTCCAGGCTTTTGGCCCACCCTGTGTATAAAAATACTCAAGAATGTTCTAGTTGATTACTACAAATATGAATGAAAACGTTACCTCAAGTTTGAGAAAACTGTGTGCTTATGCCATTTTACCTCCTGAAGAAATTCAGGATGCATTTATATGCTCTTTCAAAAATTGTTCTGAACGAAGCTAAACCAATGTACAAATATTTTGCAGAAACTTACTTACATAGAAGAGGCCACAAAATCAGGTATATCGCATGCGGAAGAGGAAAGCCACTAAATCAAAAAAAATTCATCATCATCCATTACTTTCTGTTGCCGCAGCAGACATATCTACTTCTGTTTACTGTACTTCTCAGCTTATACAACAGTATATGCGGTAACCTTGGAATCACGATTTGCAATGCTGAAGTTTCTATTAGTTTGTATACGCTTCAAGAAACCCGCTTGGTACGCTATAGTAGCGGCCATCAAGCGGCAAAAATTGCAAATGCTGAAGTGGCAAAACACCGATTTTAAACAACTGAAAATGTAGTAATTTTAAGAAAGTGAAGAAATGAGAGATGTTTTTTCGTCCCAAAACAGTGAGGAGAGGGGAAAATTTTTAAAAGTCAAGTCATGTACATGATGACACTATTTTTCCCTGATGGGGTAATTACAGGAAAATGTTTGCCACATGTGAAGGTAAATCAGGAGAGCTTCATTATAAAAAAAATTTTTAAATAAATCTGAACCAATATTTAACAAGTAAAAAATATTGCATATAGAAATTAATAATTAAATTGATTACATTTCAAATTGATCAACACACACATAAATTTTGTAAATCATGTAAAATTGTGGCATGCAGCTCACTTAAAATTTATTCAAATTCAATTTGAGCATAGTTTTATAACCTTCATTTAAATAATATAGTTTTGCTCTTTCTTTCATTAAGCAAAATCGCAATTTATCCCGTTTTCTCAATATTTTCTTGAATATTATTAAAGAAACAGGAGGGGAGTTCTTGTTTTAACGAGGTCGTTTTTTTGCCTCCGATTTTTAAAAGCTCCAAAATCTGAGACACTTAGCTCAGAAGGAAAGTAAAACATATGTTCACCCCATTGTTGAAGCACGTGAGTAGCATCGGAGGGGAGGCTGGAGGAGGATGAATGCAGACACCTGAGTATTGGCTATTTCTCTATCCTTTTTATTTTCCTGTCTTACCTCGTAAGATAACGGGAAAGGTGGAGAGAATGGATGCTGATCGCAGAGGGGAGGGTCAAGAGAGCGAACTCTCCACAGAGGAGAAACGGAAGATGAAAAGGTGTACTTGATAATTCCATGGATTCTTTATTCATTAATGAAAAACACCTGTGAAAAGTAGAAGCATATTATATGGACATCCCAACACACAAGAGTAATTCCCTCCACATCGTTTCCCTGCCATTTTGTATCTACTTTGTACAGGCCTGCCAATTCGCACGAGGAGGCTGGCATCAGTACACCTCCAGTTGTTTTTCATTCCATCACCAGAGTGCGCCACCAGAACTACACTGTCTTGAAGCGTATACTTACACGCCCAACCACAAACTAATTTGAATGTATTTTGCATGGAAAACAGGATAGAGAAATCTTGCATTACGTAGACTCATTCCAGACTAGAATCAAAAGTTCTTTTGAAGATTCCTGGCAGGTTTGCAGCAGGACTTGACATCATTTCCCACTGATCTTCTCAAAAGCAAAGAGTGGAGGACCAGAGAGCTAATTATTAATTCCGAAGCACTTTTCTTAATAAAATATTAGGTTAAATCAAAAAAGCTTGATTTATATATAATTTATTACCCTTGACTAATGTTATTATGCAAAATAAATATAAACTTTTTAAGCACAGACATTTACTTTAAAAAGTGCAATAAAGTGTATAAAAAAAAAAGTTTTGGTGCCTCTCATTTAAAAAGGAATTCATAAAATTAGGAAGGGTAAAATAGTGGGAGCACATTTATTTTACATATATTTTTATTTTAAAATTAAACACTCCACCATAAATTTTTTTTTTGTGAATTCCTATTTAAAAGAGAGACACCAAAAAAATTTTTTTTTTATTTTTAGTGCACTTTTTAAAGTGTATTTTTTCTTTTTAGTCTAGGGTTTGTAATTAATTTTTAACCTAAAAAAATTTTTTTAATTTTAATTGCTTTTGCTAACAATTTTGTGAAAAAAGAAGAAAATCTGAATTCAGCTTTGATTAAACATCGTGTGACGACTTCCATCATTACGCTACGTAGTGCACACTGGATCAGGACATCTCTATCAAGATCCTACCTTGTTGTAGTAAAAGTTTGGATCATGGGCCATCTCTGGTGTTTTCTCAGCCATGGGTTTGTCAGCAAGATGATCTGTGCGTTGCGTGAACTTCTTCCAGCATGGGTCTGCCATATCATCATTGCAGTCCCTCAGGGTAACGATTCCTCTTGAACAAAGAATTAATGACCATTCTTTGTCGTCAGTAGATGAAATTGCTTGCTACATAATTTCGTATCTATTCTTCCAGAAACAGTAGAATCCTTATTGGGCTTACTCACACCTTCATGATAGCCAAATGTTCCATATCTCTGGCTGTTGACTCCAATTGCATCATCAACTGTTGTACAGAGTTAACAGGTAAAGAATATTGTGATATATGAATAAGCCATTTGTCAATTCCAAAAAACTAAAGCCATTCACTCTTTGGCATTAAAGTAATTTGTTCAGGTCATGATGAGATCATTTAGAAACAGATGGTCAGTATAACATCTTGGTCTTAAGCCAAGAGATCAAAACTGAAGACAACCATTCTCCTGTTTCCACATTCTGAAGCAACCAAATTGCAGAAGAAAAACAATAACATAAATTTTGTTACAAAACTGTTTTATAACAACAGAGCTTTTAAAAATTAAACTTCACTATCACTTTTAGCACTTTGATAAGTAGCTGATATTACCACCTTTCTTTTCCATACTTCACTTAAAAAAAATAAATTAAAGGACATTTTTTTAAAGAATAAAAGATTTTATAATATATGAAAATCCCTTAAATTACAGTCCCTTATGACTCTGAACTCTTTGCCCACACTTATCAGGGAGGTAGAGAAGATGTACACGAACACTTTTTGCCAATAAACCAGAGTGATTGGAAATGATTCTGCGTCCAACAATGGCACATTGAAAGATCACCTTACAGGCCACAAATGAAGAGACATGGTAGGCCTATCTAATGAATTTTATTTATCATGTAGCTTACAGCAAAGATTATCATAGTACATGTTGAAAATAACGACCACCTGTCTCAATACAGGCCACATATCGCCGTAACATTGAACCATTCAAGCATTCAAAGATTCTGGGTCCAGGCATCTCCTGAACTTCTGCTGCAGCAGCTGTCACATACCCCACAAGATCGCCCACCGATTCCATGGTAGTTTTATACACCACATTCTTTATATGGTCCCACAGAAAGAACTCCATGCATGAGAGATCAGGTGATCATGGTGGCCAGTTAATGGGATCTCCGCAATCATTCCATCTGTCTGGAAATCTGAGATTCAGATAACGAACCTAGAGGGTGAAATGTGGAGGTGCCCCATCATGTTGAAACAACATATCCCACCAAATCACCAAAGGTATATCCATCCAAAAGCTCTGGAAAAACTTTCTCCAGAAAAATTCTCATTAATTTGGTGGCCATTGTCAGACAGTCATATTGACCATGGGTTTATTGGCAAAAAGTGTTCAGATACATCTCCCTGTTAAATTTGGGGAAACAAGTTCAGAGACACCCTGTATACAGTGAATTGTGCTGAGGATGTCTGATTTATAATTTGACTCAAAAAACGAGAAGACATGCTGTTGTTTATATACAGGGTGTTTCATAATTCGTGTCCGGTCTTTACGTCCAAATAACGACTCAAGGGGAACAAATTGGGGGAAAATGAATATTGATTATTTGGTTTTAATGTCCCCTAATTCAGAATAAAAACATTTTGCATCCCTGGGGGTGAAGGGTTTTGTAGGGGTAGGGGTTAGACCCCATGTGTTGTAGAGCATCATGTAAAATATGGGTTTAGCAAAAAACCCGGTGAAAAAAATCTCATCCCCTGCCCTTTATCGAGTGGGTAAAGTGAAAGGTATGGCTAGCTAACGTAAACAAAAACAGAAAAACTCATTAGAAACCTTTCACTTTACCCATTCGATAAAGGACAGGGGATGAGATTTTTTCACCGGGTTTTTTGCTAAACCCACTTTTTACATGATGCTCTTCAACTTTCTAAATAACACATGGAGTCTAACCCCTACCCCTACGAAATTAAAATTTTCAAAATTTACCCCTTCACCCCCAGGGATGTGAAATGCTTTTATTCTGAATTAGGGGACATTAAAACCAAATAATCAATATTCATTTTCCCCCAATCTGTTTCCCTTGAGTCGTTATTTGGACCTAAAGATGGGACACCAATTATGAAACGTCCTGTATAAAGAAACTGCTTTAAGCATAAAACACAGCGATTTAGAGATTGCATAGTTTTTGAATATTGCCAGATCATTTTCTCACGCAATATGAAATGAGTTGGAAGCCTGTAACAGAATGTTTCACCTGGAGCTAGGCAGAAAAGACATTCTCAGCACTGAGATTATCAAGACACCACAGTTTATAAAATGGGTTTAGAACATAATTGATGATAGCCCTAGAAAGTCAGCGAGAACCACTGCTGCTCATCAGCAGGTACCAGAAGGAACGAAAGGATATCAGTAAGTAACACCATTTATTTTTTAACGGAGGAAATATAGTCACTGTGTAAAAGTTAACATAGCCAAAAAGAAGGCTGACTACATGACAGACATTGTATGACAAGAACTGTTCCTGCACACTTGCACTACATGCTACCAGTCGTTTTACAAATGGCCGCCGCTATCACATCGTCTATATTGGAAGAACAGCAAGTTGTTATAAGGTTTCTTTTCGCAAAAGGTAAGAAACATGCTGAAATTCATGGGGAAAAGGTGGAAGTTTATAGTCACCTGTGTCTGGGCTATTCCAATGTGTGCAAATGGTGTAAAATGTTTCAAGAAGGAAGAGTTAGCATTGCCAATAAACAGAATTCTGGACAGCCTGCGTCAGTGGCAACACCAACCATTATTGAGGACATTAACAACACAATCAGAGAAAACTGTCGCATTTCCTTGAAAGAAGTGAGTGAAACATTTCACAAATCCTATGGATTTGCATGGGTGTGCATGAGAAGCTTGGATACCACAAAGTCTGTTCACTGGATTCAAAAAATCTGACACCATAACAGACTGGCAACAGAATGGCATGCATTCTGCAATATCTGCAGCAGTATAACCAGGAGGAAAATGCGTTTCTGAATGACATTGTCACAGGAGATGAATGCTGGGTCTTCACATCCAAGCTTAAAACTGCAAGCATGAATCCACATTCTCCGGTTCGCAAAAAAATTCAGAGTTTCTCCTCCAGCTCAAGATTATGCTTACAGCATTTTGGGATATGCAAGGCCTCCTATTCACAGAGTTCCTGCCTTGTGGGTCAACCATCAAAGCTGCTACCTATTGTGAAACATTGACTAAACTATGCCGTGCTATTCGGGATAAGCGACCAGAAAAGAGGAAACTATGATCGACTTCATGACGTCGTCGTCAAAGCAAAACTGGTCCGTTTCGGTTGGGAGGTTCTGGGCCACCCAGCCTACAGTCCAGACTTAGGGCCTTCAGACTACCACCTCTTTGGTCCCATGAAGAGATTTCTGGGTGTCAGAGGTTTGAGACTGATGAGGAACTCAAATCTGCCATGCACAGCCAACGGAGTTCTATGAAACTGGTGCAGTGTTGGGATAAATGCCTAAATCGGCAAGGTGCCTATGTGGAAAAGTAGATAAACATGTGTAGTTTCAGCTGCACTTAGTTGTTTACCTGTATGTTTTGTAATTTTCTTTGAAAAAAATAAATGTCCATTGTACTCCAGAGTTACTTTCAGATATCTCCTCGTACTATCAGAAATTTAGTACACAGAAGATCTGATACAACCCCTCTCTCATGAACACACACATGCATGGAGACACACATTACTATACATGGAAAATTTGCCCCCCCCCCTTCCACACTTTTAATTATGCTTTCTTGTTGGGTCACAAGCATTTAAATCCTACATAGCATGAAATATTTATTTGAAGTTGCTCATCGAGAGCCTTTTGCTAAAGCTCATAACATTTCTCCAAGCCTTCTCAGACTCCTGTGTGAACCTGCTGCTCCCATATAGTTCATAGACTGTAGATTAAGTGTCACTGAATGACGTGTACTATTAAGAATTCTACAAAAATGTTATAACCAATTACATAGTGTATTAAGCTTTTGCTTTTACTTGTTTTTTTATATATTACATTATAATGGGATTAAAACATTCAGATTTATTTTGACAATGTAGAAAAATTAATAAACTTGTCAAGATTATATTAATTATTGACAAAATAATAAAACTTATGGCAGAACTTTATACATGTATAACAATGAAAAACTTACCTGTTAAATAAAAGTTTGTCTGTTGGACTTTCTTTGATTGGGACTGTACAACAGGAGGAGGAGGAGGAGGTGCTACTCTTAATGGCACAAGAACCGGCACTTGGACTGTATTTTGAAATAGAGTAGATTCAGAACATTCATCTAACGGCACTTTAGGTGGAGGGGGAACAACAGGTGGCTGAGGAACGATTTCTTGAAAAGCACTTATACGAGGAGGAGGAGGCACAGGTGGAGGATTAGGATGTGACAATTTTGAGATATGGTCTACTGGTGGAACACTAGAAAATATAGATGTTGAATGCCTTGGAGTATCTTTGCTGTAACAAGAAACTTGCTTAGGGATCTGAGGTGGTGCTGGCCGTGGAGGAGGAATTTTCGTATGCAAGGATTCTGACCTTTTCCTTAGAAATTGAGAACATTCTCTATTACTCTGAGTTGTTTTCCATTCATTACTAAAATCAATGCCACCAAAAGACTGTGTTCTTTCAGGTTTTTTAGAACATGTTAAATTAAAATCTGCAATATTTTTTGCAATGCCTTTGTCCAGAGCAGATGGTCCAAGTGAAGATGGCAATTTATATAATAAATCTTTTGTTTTTTGATCTTTATCTTGTGCTAAAGAATTAAGTGAAGATGAAGAGGTAGTAAAAGAATTCCTATTTACAGATGAATTTAGTGACGATGAGCTTTCTAAGAATTCAAATGATTTATTAGGAAGAGATGGTGATGAAGATTCACGTTCACTTTTATTAACGTCAAAAGCATTTTTATTAAATGAGGGACTGCTTTGAGTAGAATTATTTAGTAGATCCCAAGAACTTAAACTTGCTGAATTAGTAGAATTATTTATAAGTTCCCAAGAACCAAAACTTGCTGAATTTTCAATGTTATTATTTAATTCATTTGATTGCATATTTGGAAGACATTCAACATAGACTGCAGGGCATAATCCGACAAGTCCTTGTGAATCTCTGGCTTCAAACCAATCTGAATTTAACTTTGATAATATTGTGATAATTTCACCTTCAACTAGTGTCAAATCTCCTGTCGCTTGAGCCATGTAATCATAGAGTGCCCTCGCTTGAGTACATCCAGGAATAATTTCAATGTTAGCCTTAGAAGATGGTGGTCTAATTTTTTCTTCATGTACACTCTTTTGAACTATATCACTGGGACAGTCTACCATGATTTCTACATATGATTTTGGAAACATTCCTACTTTGCCGCAAGATTCTCCTTCTGCCCAATCATCATCTATATGCCGAATAAGAGTTATGATTTCTCCAGCATTAAAGCTTAATTCATCAGGATGGTTTCCAGAAAAGGGAAAAAGTGACCAACAGTAAGGTACAATTCCACTAATTTTACTATCTTGATTTAATAAAGAGCATGATGACTGTGTCTTTGCTGACAAAGTCAAGTCTTGACTGTTACTGCTAAATTGTGATTCACATCGATTCTGCTGAAGAGGTGACTGTTGTACTTCTCCATCTTTTATTAGTTCCACAAAAGAGGAGGGGAATATCCCAGTTCTTCCATTACATTTGCCTCTGAAAAAGTTAAGAATTTTTTATTAACAATGTATTAACAAAAAATATATAAAAGACAGATTTTTATTAAAGAAGTGCTATGAGATATTTTTTTTTATTTCACAAGAGTAAATTACACATTTCTTAAACTCAGTGAAACTTCTACCATTTCTATTCCATTTATTGACAGACAGTAATCTTATTGCACTATCACTTACAAACAACTGCATCACAAAAGCAGACATTAAAGTTCAGGTAAAATGCCACCATGGGCATAGCCATAGCCAGGATTTATTTAAAGGGGAAGGGTGGAGGGATAATACACCCACTTTTTCTCAAGGAGAGGTGTGCCAGTGGAATACATTTATGAGGAAATTACATATTAAAGAGACCAAATTTTAGCTCTATCTTTGCAAAATAATGCCAATATCAGCTCTATCAGCAGCTAGGCCTTTTCTCCCATCTTCATTTTCTACCCAAAAATATTTTAATTCTCCTCTACTTTACCCTAATCCAATCCTCACAGGCTGCCAATTTTGGGGTGCCACTACCTTATCCAATTTATTACGTATTTACCGCATACACAAATGGTTTATTAGAATTCTTTATAACCTAAGAAAGTGCGACTGTTTCTCACCTTTTTTCCGTAATTGGTATTTTTTCTATCTTTGGGTTATATTCGTTACAATTAGCCATGTTCATTTACAAATTACAATAAGCTTGCCATTCCTCTCCCGTTAAGTTTGTTCATTCCCAAACCAACTGGACCTTATAACCTTCGAAACCGAATCTTTTTCCTATCGCCCCGGGTCAAATACTCTTACCAATTTAAAAGCATATCTATAGCTGGCAGCAGATTATGGTCCAATTTACCTTCTGAAATATGTTCCTCTCCCTCATTAGATATCTTTAAATTTAGACTTGGGAAGTATCTTACTAACACTCCGCCCTAACCTTGTTCCGATCACCCCCTTTCTTTATTCGTAAACAATTCTTCTACCTTATGTGCACTCACTTTTTCTATTTTGAACCAGCCAGGGACCTAACTCGTCGGCCGTTGGCCATACTAGCCCTGGCTGGATTCTATACAACCCCATTCAGATAAAATAAAACAAAAGATTAATAAATAAAATAATTTACACTATTGACAGAAAATACATAAGCACCATTATCGACACAATGATTCAAAGCTTGAAAATTTAACATTACCTCCAAAGATATGATTAAATACATGTAATAGCAAGATAATAGGTAACCTATTTTGATAATAGGTTAACTTTTCAAAATTAAAATTCATGAATTTTAAAAATTGTATTGAAATTGGTTAAGAAACAAAGTCAAAATATAAGTGTTAAAAAAAAAAAAAAGAAAAGTCTAATTTTTCTCTTAATTATGGTATAGTAAATTTTATTTATTAATTTAAATTTTATTAATTTCATGAACGATCAGTTAATCATATTTGTGCAACAATTATATTACCTGTACCAATCTCTATCAATTATTTCAACAATAGTGACGATTTCATCTTTATGCAAGTCCATTTCTTCATCCAGTTGGGCAGTCATATTCATTTTAACTTTTGCACGAATGCAAACTTCTTTAACAGATCCAACTGCTTTCTAGATAAAAATAGAATTCAAGGAAATTAAAGTTACTCTCTTACATGATAACCATGTAAAAAATTACCTTAAAATGCTGGACAATTTGATGTAGTAATTTATTTATTTATACAACAACAGAATGACAAAAGTTAAAGAGTGCATATAATGTTCCTATCTGAAGTGAGGAACTAAGATCAAGACAATATCAAAGGACAAAACTTGTGAGCATAAATACAAATGAATTTAAATTACTTTTGTAATATCCACAAAATTGAAGTTTATCCAATCATTTCAAATACATGTATTAGATGTCTATATAATGCAAAATTGAAATTGTTTACCTTCAACAGATTATCATCTACAGCCCAAACATGGGTAACTGGGAATAGGCCCGAACCAAAACCAGATTGTCCTTTCCACCAATTATTATCAACAGGAACAATGCCAATGATGAAATCGCCTTAAAATTTAAAAATTAATAATACACATTATTAACATCAGGAAATATTAATGTAATAGATATTATTCAGAATATGTATAAGAATTAATACTGACAAGATATACAATCTAATACTTAAAAAAGCAAACAAAAAAAAACTCAACAAGGGCAATAATCTTCTAGAATGCAGGGAGGTAAAGTTTGATGTGACAAAAAGGTCACTAGGCTACACCTATCTAATCATAAATTTTTCGGTATTTGTAAAATAATTCATTTGCTCGATTATCCCAATAACTTTCCATATAGGCTATTATCTTTAATTCAATCAGAATCATGTTTCGAGCGAGGTGATCACATGATCAATTGTACTTGGAGCCACAGAGTACTTGGTTGGATCATGGAGAAAGTTTGCCTGAATAAAGTGATATGGCAGCTACTAAGGTATTTGTGATGGCCATAATGGATATTTGTGAGGCTCCTTCTTTGCAAGCTTGGGACAGAAAAAAAAATATAGAAGTTCTAAAGTAAGCAAAGAAATTTTCTTTAGCTAAAGCCCTGGCCTGGTGGGCTTTCACTGAAACAACTTCTGTGAAGTTAAGCAACATCAGGCACAGCTAGTCCCTGGATGGGCGACCATCAGTGGCTCACTAGCTTCGGTGGGTGGGCCACGCCCCCGGCTGCTATGACCATCATACAGCAGTCGTTAATCCAGGTTCATCCAGGGACCCAACTCGTCGGCCTCAGGCCATACAGGCTCTGGATGGACGTATTGGATTACAATAAATAAAATAAAATAAATAAATAAATAAAAATTTAAAATGTAGCTTCATGGATCAAATCTGAGTCAAGGGAAGCAGTCCAGAGTAACATCTCCCTCTAAAAATAAAAACACATAAAACCACATATATAAAACTGCATATAGAAATATCAAACGACTTTCGTCTCTACATATGTTAACAGAATGCAGGGAGAACATTCAAGTTTCTCAAATGAATTTAACAGGGAAATGATATGGTTTCTGTCTATACCATTTCACCGGAGTGCCATATCGTTCCTTTGATGTGATGGGCAAAAACCATCAATGAGGCAAATAAGCCTACTGTGAATCGCTGTCAAATTTGGGTACACAACATTGAATGTTACTTACACATACTTATATCACAATGGTTATACAACACAGATATAAGACAAATAAGTAGACAAGACTTAATGCCATAAAACCTGTAGGTATTCAGAATGCTGCATTGCCAACTTCCCATTAGTTAGCATCATTGCGCTACCAGGCTACAAATAGTCCTAAAGTCTTTTTAAATTTTTTTCAATATGGCATACTACTCCAAAAACTCTGAAAAAATTCTGACATAAATCTACAATTGGGTGGCTTTATTTGAGAATTTTTTAGGGTTCCAAAATCGTTGGAAATTGATGGGAGGGGGGGGGGGGGGAATATTTGTCATACATGAACTTCATATTTAGTAATTTTTAAAATACCAAAAACACATTTTCAGTTATATAGGAAGAGGAGAGAGGGCTATGAATCGCTTCAAAAATTCTTTTTTTAGGGCCAGAAATACAAGATGTCCTAAAAAGGACTTACTGTTTTTACAATGGAATAGCAGGCAAACAGTGACAATTTAATTAAAGTTTTTCTTGACAATTTCCTTTGTTTTGCAGACTGATCTTTTTGGACTGCATGTAATGACATTCTTAACAGTCAGAGTTGGCAGGGATCGTTGACGGCACCAAATGTGCAGGCTGTTAAAAATGACATTATGCACAGTCTGAAAAGATCGATCTACAAAACACAAGAAAACGTACCAAAACAAAGCCCCCGACCTCACAAATTAATCTCCTGCAAAAATAACTTTGATAACGGTCACCATTTGCCTGCTATTCCATTTTAAAAACAGTCAGTCCTTTTTAGGATGCCCTGTACTTATAAATCATTACTTGTGGAGGCATCTGTTACCATCTTACTTGATAGACTTGATAAACCATTTAATTCCCATCTTCATACACAGGATATTTGAATAAACAATTCAAAAACTTGGAAACATGTAGTTACATTACTCTCAAATCCCATATACTACCCCCTGTCTGCTTTCTTAAATTCAAATTGTCAACAATTATAACAAAAAATACTAAAAAATTGCTATGACTATATTTAAAAAATTTTTAAAAATTATGGGGAATGAAAGCTTTGGCACAGTACTGAGTGAGAATGATAACCGTGATACAAGCATACCCATACAATATTTCAAAAAAAGAAATAAATAAAAATAAACAGTGGAAGTCAGGCTAAAATCTGGCAAATTAACATAACTGAATTGAAATTTATGATCCATGTCCTATACAATCCTGTTACTGTGAAATATGTTTGGCAACTGGCCAAAAACAAAAAAATAAAAACATTGAAAAGCGGATTTCACATATTCACCATATCGCCTTGTCAATAAAGCAGTAACAAGAAATTAAATCCCTCAAAGAGGATATAGAAAAGTAGCAGAAGCCTTGAGGTCATCTATTTTTATCCCTTTGTCTGCACTCTTTAACCCCCCAATTTTTATAATCAAAACATTTTATCCCCTCTAACTCCCACCTCCGTAACTCTGACCCCAGTGCACCAATCAAAACCAAACTAGTTAATGATGTAGGACATACCTAGGGTAAGCTATTTTCCGAATTTCAACCTTCTAAGTCAGAAATGTTAAAAGGACAGATGGACAGACAGACGGCGATTGTGAAACCAATTAAGTGCTCCATTCTTCTGCTACTTAACTCAAACTTGATGCTTTTAAGAAAAATGGTGTTTAAAATTTTAATGAATTCTTTTTGCAAATTTATTTCCTCAAGAACACAGACTTCAACGAATAACTATAGCATCCAGGCAATCCATTGGGTTTGAACCATAAAGTGGAACCACAATGGTTGTAGCAATCGTTTCCCATTAAAAAAAATAAATTCAAGTAAATTTGAAAAATAATTTCGAAAAAAAATTAAAATAGCTATAATAAGATGGTGTTAATTTTAATTTATGGTCAATTAAAAATACCCAAATGAAGCCATATCCCAGCAACCAAACAAAATTTGTCTTGCAAGTTAGCCCATTTCAGAGGGACCGTACTACAACTGCTTTTGCTCTATTGTGCAATATTTTGGCTGTATTACAAGCAACCAAGCAAGAACCTCAGTTTTAGTCGTACATAGATGATAATTAAGATCTAATGAAAAGTTTTATTTTAACCTTTTTCTTTTAATTTTTTATCACATTAGAAATTTCGAGTTAACAGACAAGGCGATATTTTGTTTTATAACTTTCACATTCACTATATCAGAGACGAAACTAAGTTATCTGTAATCAGATTTCAACAAGCTGGCACCTGGGCCATATGTGCCATTTCCCTTTCTAGTTGCTAGCATAGTATTTCACTGAAGCAATACTGTACAGTAAATGGATCAAACTGTAGAACCTATATTCTAATGCCTGTCCAATGAAAGTTGGATTGGCTGTGTCTAGTTAAACTTTCAATTTCAATTGTCAGACACTACTGCAAAGTAAAATTAATGTCTAACAATTGAAACTGGAAATTTAATTGGAAATGCCCACTCCAACTTTCAATGGACATACTATAATTCAAACTATGCATTTTTTTTTTCCTTCTCATATAATTCCTCTCATAATTTGAAGATAATTACCTTTGTTAAAACTCAGATCTCCAGCAACTGATGAGAAGAAATTTTCTAAACCAACAAAAACTTTTTGACCTTCTTGAAATGATGGCACCGATACTTCAATCACATAAGAAGATGGGAATTTCCCATATCTCCCACCACTGTTTCCATAATACCAATATTTGTCAACAATAGAATGAATTTGGATGATGTCTCCTACTGAAAGGGGAAGTTCCCCTTCAATATCAGTGATGAAATCATAAATAGCTCGACCCATTGCTCCTTCTTTCATTGTAACCTAATTTCAAAAAATAACACGGAATGAAAATGATGTACACAGAAAATTATTGCCAAAATCTTATAAATAACACAATAGCTGCAATGTATTTTTTGGAACATAAAGTTAGAAGTAATCTACAGAATGTTACAATTAAAGTAACTTTTTGCTTAAAACAGTAAACAAAACTTTCATATAATACTAATTCATTAATATTTTACCTCAGTACATTCAATTTCATGTTCAACATTTTGGTTAATATCTAGATCACCCATTTTTCTTTAGTAAAAGCAGTAATCATTAACAATCATACTAATTAATTAGGTTGTAAAAGCTTGCGAGGGTGTTTTTATAGATTAACTCGTGGTTTGAATGAACCTATGTTACTTATCAGTGATATGATAACTTGTACTTAACAAATCTGAGTTTCCGTCTCTAGTGAAATAGGAAATGGAAAACAAAGGTTCAAATTAAGTTTTTAAGGTTTTACAATATTAATTTCTATTTAACAAAAAGGTTATGGAGGTATGCATTTTAATCAGACTAGTTGTTAAGCTATAATTTGATAATAAACACAAATACTTTAAATATATGCAAACGCAGACTCTTTAATAGTAAGGTAATTTATTCCAATGAGATGTTATGTGATTGTAATTTGAATAAACGCAGATTCGAGTGCTCAAAATTAATGATCAAAACTAAATGTAAACAGTTTCTTTTATTACAGCCTTTCAAACATTAATTTACAGCAGTAAAACTCATTTAACAAGCAAATTAGGGCACAATGATGATGTTAGGAAAAAATGATAAGAATGTAATGTGATTTTTATAATAGTATAATGCTATAAACATTGAATGATGAAGGGTTCCTACTATTTTAAATACGAAGAGTTATTCGGAAGGCACTGACATATCTTTTAAAGTTAATGTTTTTAAGGACGTTCAGTCTAATTATCCATCCTTCAAAATTAAACGTCTTCGAGAGAGCATCCTTCTTGATGAAACCAAGTAACTTAATAAGCGTTCCATATTAATGTCGAGATGCAGTCATTTGGTCGAACTTTTCCAATAATGTAAAAAAAGAAGAAAAAAAAATACCACCGAACTTTTAACTATTGGATTTATCTACGTAACAATGTAGGCAGAAAGTGTCTGCTTAAAACTCACTAGTGAATATTTTTTTTTTTTTTGCTTTACCCCCACCCATGTAATTTGTCAAGTATTCTCTCCTTAATATCGTGCGCAATCTTCATTTATTAAGGGAAATTATTTTTGAATTAATCCTTATAA
>JAHWFO010031028.1:5253343-5264351 GCA_023313115.1 Rhysida immarginata | reverse complement strand
TACAACAGCTTCTTCTGATTAAAAAAAAATCCACATAATACAAAAATACAGTTAGGTAGCACCCTAAAAGCGCTTAGTTTTCCCATTCGCTGGACACGCGTCGTCACAATTTTTCATAACGCGCTGGTGCAAAATCGAGGTAATTTCTAGCCGTCCTCTGTTTGTCGCTTTATTTTGATAACAACGGAAGTGAGGTTTTGAAGTGAGCATTTCCTGTTTAGGGGATGGCGTCGTAGGGTGTCGCTTACTGCTCCAGATGGTATTTTGTTATGGAGAAAGCTAGCAAGGCCTTAAGACGGTAAAGTTTATTAATGATCGATTCATGCTATTGTATGATTCGATTTATGCGTTCTTCGTCAAAGATAACACTGTCTTAGTTTTAATTAATTTCTTGAGCGTGTGGTAAGCGGTGTCAGTGGTTTTCCTCACTCACTTGAATGAATCCTAAGCCTAACAAAAGAAACTATTTCGGACAAGAAGGCGAGCCTAAAGCGTCACGGGACAGTTAATACTGGCAAAGATCCTGATGGAATGATAAAAAAGCTTAACATTAGGAAAACTCCTGTAATATTCTTTTCTTTCCGAAGAACGGAATTGGCAAATTAATTAAGAATATGGAGTCTTTACATTAATTCTTGTAGTTATCTTTGTCAACGACAGCTGTATTCTTATTCTTATTATATGCTACTGTAGCATTAGAAAATTAATAATTTTTCCGATTGTCTTTTTTTTTTTTTATTTCTTTTTATTTTATATTTTTATTTTAAGAAGCGGAGTTAGATTGAAATCTTTAAGTGGCGGACACACCGATTTAAATATGGTAATATCCGAATTAAAAGATGTAAGGCAAGCTGCAAAAGCTTTTATGCAAGCACAAAACTCTGGTAAGTGTATGAATAAATTATCACATGAATAGCTCTTTTGATTAGTGATAATGAGAAAGATAAGAAAGAAAGAAAAGACTTTCCCCCCTTTTATTACGGGGAATAATTGATAATGATGTTAATAAAGTAATGACACGATTGCTAATGAATCCATAAAATTGATATTGTTTAATATGTATATTGGCGAGTTCATGTCTGAGAGAATTTATCAACTTTATCTTGCCCAGGGGGGAAATATGAATAATGGTTAGTGTTAATATCCAAAACTGTTCATATAAATTTTTAGAACACACTCAAATTTACTTTGTATTATTTTTAAGCTGACAATAGTCTGTTTACATTTATACATTATGCATATATGAGAACATTGATCTTTGGCTGATGCTACACAGCTGTCATTCATTAAAAAGCTTCAAGCATGTAAAATAACAAAATATATAATTATAATCTAGGAAAATGGTGATAGCAAGTTTAGAATGATGAAAAGTGGGGGAAAATGATCTTGAGGAAAGCTTTCTTTTGAATTAGACTGAATTTCTTCATAAAGCTAGATTTAAGTTCTCCATTTAAAACTAAAATCCTTTAGCTCTGATGTCAATAAACACTAATTTGTAATTCTAAAAAAATTAAATATATAATAAATTATATTCAATCAAAAAATCAACAAAATTACAATAAAATAATTCCAGGTAAAAGACTTGGTAAGAATGTGTGAAACTTAATTCTTTGACCATTTTAAAGGATATTGAATGAATGATTGCAGTCCTCTGCAATGAAAGTACTTAAATAATGAGTAGATGTTTAATTTAAGTGTGTTTAAAAACTCTTTAAGATTATTGAAATCACAGTGTATCTTTTTTTTTTTCAATGTATTTGTTCTTACTATATTCAGTCGGATACCAGATTTCCCATATCTCCGAAATCAGTTCTTGAATTCAGTTTGTGGCATTATTTATCATCTTACACCTTAAGAATAATGCAATTAATGTATAATTTTGAGTATTTAGTAGCATTTTTCCTTATTATTTTAGGGAAAATACACTAAAAGTTCTAGCTAGATAAGACCGTAAAAGTTCTTCTGTGTGTAAATTGACTTACAATACTGGCATAATGTTTTAACCCAAAAGAATTCTTGGAACTGTCTATGATCCTCATCCCTTCTCCTTCCGTAGCTAAAATGGAGTTTATTTTAAACATTCTTTAAAATTCATTTATGCATGTAAATTCTTGCTTTAAATAAAGTTAATTTAAAAAAAAATCACATTTACAATTTATTGTCAAATTCACATTTTAAACAAATTATTGAAAATTTCTTACCTGTCTACCAATCTCTAAGAGCTGGAACTGAAAAATTCAATGAAATGAAGCCACCTCATCATAGATTGTCTGAATTTTCAGAGCAATGGATCATATTGAATATATATAAATTATAGATATTCCACATTTAACATCCAGGTTCTGTTCCACCAACCCCTGCTGCAACGACTCGCTCATAAAGCATTTTAGATTTTGGTTTAATTTCATCCATTGAGTGACAGTCCATTAGAGTATGAACAGGAAGCAAGTGTTAGTATTTCCTTAGCTTTAAACTATCTCAATGCTGGCTCGGTGGCCGAGAGGGTTAAGGCGCAGGTCTTTCTGCTCTCGAAACCAGCAAGCCGTGGGTTCAAATCCCGCCGAGGGTATGGATGTTTGTCCCTTTCATTATCATTCTTTCATCATGCGGAAGATAAGGGGAAACCACTGCATTATCACTCTTCCCTAGAAAACTGAATGGATAGCATATCAGCCTCAATGGCTTAGTGGTTGCGTGATCGCCTCTGATGCCCGAGGACGCAGGTTCGACTCCGGATTTTTTCAGGGGGAGAAATTTTGCCGGCTGCACGTTAAAGAACCTTTGCGAGGCAAAATTTGCGACCCCTTTAATGCCATCCTGAAATGATCATAACAGTTGAAAAGGACATTAATACCAAACAAACCAAACCAATGGATAGCATGTGTCCACACAGTCACCAGAAGTAGATTTCGACTTGATGGAACTCAACAGCACAAACTATCTCAATAAAGAAATTTGTCTATCTTAACTGTATACAGGGTGTCTCAAAATTCCTGGTACAAACTTTTAAGGGAGATAGTATGGGTGATTCTAAGCAAAAAAGTTCATATGAACATGGGTCCGAATTTAAACGATAACTGAGATCAGAAATAAAAATGCTGCCACCAAGATCAACATGTTAATAACTCAGGTTACAGAACACCTAGAATAATGAAATTTGGGGGAGTAATAGGGTACATAAAACTGTGTATACCATTAAAACTTGATCGTATTCCAACGAGTACCGTAAATACTGTATTTAGCGCCGGACCTGAAATACCGCCCCGCCTGCATTAAGCGCCTGGGGGTCTGCTGAATTTTTGCATATAAGCGCCGGACCTTCAATAACCGCCCGGGCGCTTACTTTAGTTCATTTTGTAAATTTTTCTTCTCTTGCTGCTTTCTCACGGGAATGTTTGCTCTCCCAAATGCCACTGCTAAACCAGAAATTAGATACCAGTATGATTGTCTTCTAATTTCTTGCTTTTAATTTTGGATTCAGTCAAGCGACATAGCTGATGAAAAATGAAAAGTTCGCAGTTACAGCATCAATTTTAATCTCGCAACAGGAAAGTAGGCTGAAAACCATTCTACAGAGGCTACAGCCAAACAGTTTAGCATTGATCCTAACGGGAATGGAAAACACAGCAGGATACTTTAGAAAAGATGAAGGAGAAGGGCGAGAATTTTGCATAATAGTATCCATCACAGTTGTGCAGAATTTTATAAGCGCCGGACCTGTAATACCGGCCCGCCTGCATTAAGCACCTGGGGGTCCGCTGAATTTTTGCAAATAAGTGCCCGGGCGCTTAATACAGTATTTACGGTAGTTTCTGAGTTACACGTTCAAAATCGTAACAGTGCTCACATGCGAGTACTAATCTACACGTGTTAAGATGTTGGCTGTGTAACCCAGAAACTACTTGTTGGAATTTGTTCAAATTTTAACTGCATACACTGTTTTATGTACGCTATTATTCCCCCAAATTTCATTATTCTAGGCCTTCCGAAACCTGAGGTATTAACATGTTGATCTTGGTGGCAGCATTTTTATTTCTGTTCATATCTGTTATCGTTCAAATTGGGACCCATGTTCATATGAACATTTTAGCTTAGAATCACCCATACTATCTCCCCTAAAAGTTTGTACCAGGAATTTTGAAACGCCCTGTATACTTAAGCTGGCCCAGTAAACTAGAGCACGGGGCCCAAGGTCTTCAGCTCTATAATTCATAGTCGCTGGTTTGAATCCCGCTATGGGCAGGGATGTTTGTGTTTGACCCATGAATGCATGAAGAGAAGTTGCATAGAAATGTTTCTGGAGTTTTAATAAGGTTAATCATGTGAAAGGGCCCAAAATGTGATATGCCTTTAGAATAGCAGGCATGTTGAAATGCACAAAGTCCATATCAGGTGACTTATCACTTTACTTCCAGCCTTGTGACTCTTGATAATTTTCATTTTTCATCTTAAGATATTTCTTTGCCTCTATACTCAATCCAACGAATGAAGGCTCGTGGCCTTGAGATGTTGCATATAAAGTCAGCCTGACAGAAGCTTCCCTATATTCAGGACTCAAATTAAAAGGCCATGTCAGCAAACACACAAAAAAACAATAGGGTAGCATATCACAGTCAGACAGCAAGCACATCAACATAATTAAATAAGAAGTACCTGTACCACTTTTATAATAGTTTTATACTATTGTTATTTGAATCGTTGATTGCATTTAAAGCAGTGCTGAGGCAAGACTGGAAGGGCTGTTGGGTGCTGTTCTGTGTTTATTTCAGACGTGGCATTCAAAGGAGGCTAAGATGCATGTAAAGAAAAAAAAATAAATAAATAAAAAAAAAAACACAGTTTAAAATACAAAACGATAGATCCAGACCTAAAATCTATAAACTTCTCTACATTTAGCATAAACCTATGTGAAAATTATGGTTATTTATTTTTGTGTTGATTGTACTGGTAACCACAAAAGTTCTTGGCCGTTTTTAATTCTGGAAAACAAAATGATGTACACAAAAAGTAGCGTATCGCTAGTCCCCAAAGTAATCCCTGTTGGCATTTAGCACCTTCTGCCAACATCTCTCCAGTTGATCAATCCCCTGGTTGTAAGATTGCCGGTCTTGGACTCAGAGGTCCCCGAGTGCCTTTCGCAGGTCTGTATCATTGGTGTAGGATTTTCCACGAAGATGGTTGTCCAGAGAATGGAAAAGGTGATAATCTGTTGGAGCGAGATCTGGTGAGTAAGGTGGATGACAAAAAGTTTCCCAGCCAAGCCGCTCTATGGTTTCCCTGGCCACCCGTGCCACATGTGGCCAGGCATTGTCATGAGGGAAGAGTACCCCTTTGTGACTCACCAATGCTGGCTCCTTCTGCTGCAATGCCTGTTGCACACTGCTGAGAGTACAAGTCCCCAGTGATGGTTTGACCAGTTGATAGCAGCTCGTAGTGAACCATTTGTCGTCTAGTCCACCAGATGCAGAGCATGATCTTGCGTGGGTCTAGGGGTGACTATGATGTGTGAGGCACTGTGTCCGGGGATGACGACCAACGTTTGGAACGCTTAGGAGTGTCGTACAGGACCCACTTTTTGTCACTGGTAAGTATTCGATTAAATATGGGTGTGTTACGATGTCGAGAAAGCAACGACATGCAGGCTGTCACTCGTTGATTCTTGTTGGATTCTGACATTGTGTGGGGTACCTATTTCCTGAACTTGTACATCTTTCCTAGGCTGTGCAGATGACGTCTGTTTCATCAGAAACCTGATACCGTCTGGCAAGTTCACCACATGTTAAACTGCTGTCCTCCTCTATGGCTGTTTTCAGGGCCTGGTCATCTAAGGCTTGTGGTCGACCACTGGGGTTCATCAGAAATGGCAAATTCTCCTGACCTGAATTTCTGGAACCAATGCTTTGCAGTGCATTCATTCACAGCATCATCCCCAAATGCAAGACACATTCAACGACTTGATGTTGCTGCTGACAAGCCCATCTTGAAGTCGTAAAGCAAACAACACCTAACCATCTCTTTTGAAACCTCCATTTGTCTTCACTTCTGCACGAGATATGATTGATGTCAATGCCCAACAGGCCTGTATTTATACAGGCTAACCTTCTTGCCCCCCCCCCCCCCCCCACCAACAGATTTTGGGCCACACTGTACTCTCATTTGCATATCTTCTATCACTTTCTTTTTTGGCAACATAAAAACTGCAAAAACTTTTGTGGTTACCTGGTACAATTGAAATCAACCTTCATGATGGTGAAATTAGAATAATTTTTAATTAACTGTAAATAATTTTAACATCAGTATTCTTCACCATCTTCATTTCTTACAGAGCTTATTTTGTCTAGACCATATATTGTAAATATCTCAATTTAACTTGTTTACTATTCATAAATTGAGAGGCTCAGTGGAAAAGGTGCATATGCCACAAAACCATGTTTTTACAGGAAAAGGTTTTAAACAAAAAGCATGTTTTCTCAACAATCTTATCACTTGTTTTTAATGTCTGAACTGATAATAAAAATATGATGATTAAACTGTCAAATATTGACAGAGAATATATGAAATTAAGAGGTATTTGAACATATTTCAAAACATATTAACATGAAGAAGAATGAGATATTCAGAAATTGACACAAGCCACTGTGCTAGAAGTTCATTAAAGAGACCCTACATGGCTGGAGCTGTCTTTCTATAACAAAAACTCAATATTCATTAATATGTGGCATGTACCACTTTTCCACTGAGCCCCTCAATTCTAATGACTGGTGATGAATGAAAATGAAGACCCAGAAGAAATGAAGCCACATTGCTAGGATTTTATATTCAGAGTCCCACGAATGAAACAACACTGTGATTACAAGTATAGTCCTCATCCGATAAGTTAAACCTCAACCTTGAAAGGCTAGGATTATTCAATTGCTAAAATGGGAGGCAAGAGGATGGAAAATAATCTGATGTAGTACTAGTACTTCCCTGCACTACATCAGATTTTTTTCCATCCTCTTGCCTCCCATTTTAGCAATAGAATAATCCTAGCCCGTCGAGGTTTAACTTACGGATGAGGACTATACAAGAGGTGTCAATTTCTTTAACCGCAAACATTAATAACTTGTATATACTCTAGCATGCATTCGCTCATATTCATGACAAATGTCTTGAGAAATGTCGTTCCACATGTAGGCATAAGTGGGCGACAGTCAAAGGCGATTGATGGGAACAGATGATACATAGTCCAATCCAGTTCTGCATACACTCAAGGTCTCTGAGTGTGATGGCCGGGAAAGTTGACGGACATGCTCCAAGCATGCAAAGTTGCATGTGGAATGGCATATCTTCCAGGTAGTCCAAAAAAAGGATCAGGAAATAGGATGCATCAATGTTCCCTCCACGAACACCTGATGTGAATGACTGTTAAAAGACAGCATCCCACACGATTACTCCAGGAATGAGTCCGGTATGTCGAAGCAATAGACAATGAAATGTGCCTCTCATCTGATCTTCGACAGATAGGTATACGACTGTTACTCATCTTCAGACAAACTATTTTCATCGAGGGGGTCTGACATTCAACAAAATTATGGCAAAGATTCACGAATCTCAATAATTTGATCAAGATTCAGGGAATTGTTAATGGATTCAAAAATTTGTCAGAATTCCCGGAATCCTTCGAAGATTCACAGATTCATTATGGGATTCAGAGATTCGTGTACGGTTTACTAAAGATTCAATGATTTAACCAAGACAGATTTACTCAAGGAAATTTCCAAATAAACAGACCCTTATCAGGTTATTTCGCTATGGCAAAACAAAATACATGTCAATAGAGAAACTAGACTTTGGTATTGTTCTTAACTGAGTTTCCAACACTGCTCGCATTGGAGTTGGCTTATACAGGGTGAACTAAAACAATAAGGACAAACTTCAAGAGGAGATTCCTGTTGCAATAATTGCGTCAACATTGCAAAAGATGTTCGAAGCGGCATCTTAGGGATGCAGTGTAAGAGTTCACACGTCGAGAGGACCCCTTTTCACACAAATCCTGAAAGATGGTTGCAAACGTTTTGTGAAACTCCTTAAACAATCTTCCATACCTTGCAGATCTTGTCATGATATCTTCACAACCACATTCACGACACAAGAATGAACAAATGAACGGATACGGAAAGGATCAAGCAGACATCAACTCTATCGTCACAAACTGACTCGCTCCCATAGCCAAAAGTGGGAACCGTTTTCTCGTCTCATTTTTTACGCGAATCCTGTTCGACATATCGCCTCGAGACGTCGGATTCAGGATTCAAAAACATGAGATTCAGAACAGATTTGGTGAGATTCGCAGAGATTCATTTAACCTTTGTCAAAGATTCAGGGTATTGTCAGACCCCTCGATTTTCATCATTGAACACCATTGACCTCCATTCATTCCTCCAAGCAGCCTGTTCTTAGCACCAATGGAGGCACATCTGACTGTCTTGTCAAAGGAACCTGCGACAGTAGTCCTGCAGATGACCCAAGTTGTTGTATGATGAGATTGGGCTCTGATTTTGAGTGGACATGACATGACTGTTCTGTCTTCTTCAGTGGCCCTCCCAACGTGTCAATCTTCACATTTATCCAAAAGTCTGCACTTTGCTGAATCAAGTCTCCGGGTGAATAATCCTTCCTTATCCCACAGTCATACACTGCAGACACCTCTCATCCAATTCTCAAGAAAGACCATCTTGTCTCCTGAAGGCTGTAAGTTTAAATGGTGAACTGTGACAAATTTCAGGCATGTTCCATGACCTTTAGCAGTACTGGACTGCTTAAACTCTGATTTGGTTCATAATGCCTTGGCAGGCACCTATATACATCTGAAACAAGAACATTTGGTACCTTCTGCATTGAAAATTGGTTACAGCACAGTCTTGAAAATTTCATCATATGCTGATGATCCTATTTAACTTCTATGATTGGTTAGATTAGGTTAGGAAAAAAATTAGCAATAACATATTTCCTTCTGGATGTTCATTTTTCAATTGCAACCAGTGTATCTACTGCCATATGTCATTAAAATCTAAAATGTTTTACGAGCAGGTTTTGGAGCAACCCTTGGTGGAATGGAACCTGGTCATTACTGTAGTTTTTAATTTTTTTACAATATGGCACAACACTCTTAAAAGAAGAACCCCCCCCCCTAAAAATGATTACGTTTTTAATAGTTAATGTATCTATACTCTGCAGATAGGATCTTGATCCCGTTTAAATTTGTTTCTGTTCATGACTTCACGACGTATCGAGTGGTCATTATAGCAACTGCGGATTTTCCCATTGGCTTCGTTTCAGGCTGTCTAGCCATGACTAAGCAATCGCTTATTCTATGGTTTTGAATGCTCAGTAAAATGGGTCCGAGATCAAGATCCGATGCCGTAAATGAGTATGATACATGTAGTGTCAAATTCAGTAAATTTGAGTATGCGTAAGTTTTTCTTGACAGAGGGATGGATGCTTTAATATTTCTGACTTCAAGTAGGTCTAAATTTTTATTAGTATCACAAGGAAATGTTTTTCAAGGTATTTTCCATTTTCTGAACTGTGGATATAGAGTCCATGATGTGGGCAACATTTATAATTGATCATCTCTGAACTCTAGTCTCAAATATGGTTGCAGCTCTTAAAGACAAAATATGCCAGAAGTATTATTATTATTATTATTTTATTAGAGGAAGATACAATGACGCCGTCCGGGGACCGGTATGGTACAAAACCGACGAGTTAGGTCCCCGGGGGCTACTAGAAATAAATACAATAATAAAACATACAGTTAGTAGTGACGTGTGGAGGAAAAAACAATATTCAAAAATAAAACAAAAAAAAAACTGGGCAGACCAAAATGAAAACTGTGAAAAAGTAAAAAGAAGCACTTAGAATTATCGTTTTGAATACAAAACATTGATGAATGTAGACAAATAAAATAAATAAGTAATTTAAATTAGTAATATACAATAAAAATTATGGGAGAAAAATACTAGAAAATATAAAAATTTAAGACTATTTTCATAACCTAGATAATATTAGGATCAAAAAAAAAAATTATACAAAGTAGAGCAGTTTAATTTGTAGATACCTTAATTTTTGATTATTTCATTATTTAACAATAAAAGACTTATTTCACTAATCAGAAAATGAATGATTTAACCTTGTTTTAGCTGCCCAAGATATGCTGAAATGGTCTGGAAGAGATGAAAATAGGGCAATTCAAGTGAGTTAATGTAAAATTTGGCATTTCTTTAAAATTTTCTTAAAAAATGAGATTTGACCTTTTAAAAATTCATTACTTGGATGATAAATTTTATTTAGAATTGCTACAAATATTTTATTTACCTCGGTTAATTTTATTTTCTAGGATATAGTTAGTCAGCTAGCTGAATTAAATTGTTTATGGACAGAAGTGCAAAAAGAGTTTACTGGTGCGTTTCATAATGTATTTCCTAAATTAATAACTATGTACAGTTCAAACCCCATTATCACGAATCTGGTTAATACGAATTCGTGCTTAATACGAATTGTTTCTCTGGTCCTGTCACCATGAAAGCTATTCTTACGTTCTGGATAATACGAACAAATTTTTTGGGTCTCTTGAAATTCGTAATAACGGGGTTCGACTGAATTATAACTTTAAAGAGGTATGTAGTGAAATACTTGAACTTGATTGATATCAAAAGTTTGTTTTGCATAAATAAGTTTAAATGGTTTTAGTTTGCTATAGCTTCAAGGTTTACAAGATCTCTCAATACTTTAATAAATGTGAATTTTTAGATGTAATTTGATATCACATAAGTTTTATGGAGTTTCATGTGATGTAGAGCTTAATGATAATAAATAAAATTAACTTTAAGTAAAAGGTGAAACCTCTGTGGATAATCGTATGTGGCTGAAAAGTCAATACTTGAGTTCAGTAAGGGGTCCATAGTGCTGTTTCTATCGATAAAATTGGTAGAGACTTTACAACACAACAAAGGGAGAACAGAGT
>JAHWFO010031028.1:5224300-5237538 GCA_023313115.1 Rhysida immarginata | reverse complement strand
CCCCCCCCCCCCCCATGCATGTATCAAAGGAACAAACAGAAATACGACTGTGTTCAAATAGGTTTATTATTAAACACATATGACTTGTATTTAACCAAAACAGAAATGACAATAAACTTACATTAGCGTATTGTTATAGCAAATAAATGAAAAGAGCACTGTCCCAAAAATATATAGAATGCATGGGAATCTCAAATTTACAAGAAAACACTTGGTTCTCAAAAGCATATCGATTTTCCGTTGTTTCGTATGACATCATATACACGATTTTCCATATAAAGAATCAAAGTTTGTAACGTTTTAGCATCTAAATTGTACCAAGCATACTCGATTGATGTCTTGAGTTCATTGATAGACGAACATGTACGCAGTATGTCCATTGGCATAAACTTCCCGAGATAAAATGCCCCACACATTCTCAATGGGATTCAGGTCAGGATTCATCGGTGGCCAGTCAAGAACAGATACATTTTTTCTGTTTAGATAGCCTTTTGTAGCATTGGATGTATGTATGGATGCGTTATCGTGCTGAAAAATCCAATTCTTTCCTCCCAAAATTTCACCGAATGGAATCAAATGACTTTGTAGTGTCTCTATATACTTTTCTGAGTTTTGTCGTCCATCTAAAAATGCTACGGATGCTTAACCATTATATGAAAAGGCCCCCATACCATCACTGATCCACCACCTTGTCTGCTAAAAAATGTTCGGGGCTCTTTCCTTTAATCATGCCAGTAGCCTGCATATCCATCAGGACCATCCAGATTCCATTTCTTTTTATCACTGAACAGCACACTCAGCCATTTATCACCATATGACATGTGCTGACGAGCCCACTGCGACCTCTTCTTTTGGTGAAGCTTTGTGAGTGGCGGTTTAGTCTCATTTTCTTGTGAATAAGATAACCAGCGTCTTTAATACGTCCCTGAACTGTATTCTTTGATATATGCAAATGTGAACTAACAGTGATGTGACATATGGACATTTTCTGGGAGGAAGCCATTCTCAGTATCCGTCTATCATCACGAGAACTTGTCATACGTGGTCTTCCTGAATGATGTTTCAGTTGGTGTGGCTCTCTACGAGCTAGAACTCGGTAAATAACACTTTTAGAACTGTTTAACGCATTGAAAATGTCATGAACAGATTCACCTTGTGATTTTAAGCTGAATATTCTGGCAACCTATTATATCAGCTATTAGCTGGGAAGCTCTAAGCATTTCGCTGATGAGTAAAATGTCGTCTTGACATATTTCACAGCATATTTATACACCCCAAACCTTGCATCATCACTTAATATTTACATATTGCATAAAATTATGTTGTTCTATAAACTTTTGGGACACAGCATTTTCAATGGTTTATCATAAACATTTTCAATGCTTTTGTGAAAAATAAAATTTTTGTCATGTTTGCGTATTATCAACTTGCACATGCTTTCATTCAAAACCCAAAAACTTTCCATGACATCATTGATGTCATAGTGACGTAATCAGCAAAACATTGATGTCTATAAACTTTCGGGACGGACTGTAGAATGAACTTCCATGAAAAGGAAATTACAACCATTACTTTGTCCATACAAACCTTAAATAAATATGGCTGAACATCCTCGTAAGTAACATCAAATACAAGATCAACTTCGGACTGATTCGGCATTTTCGGAACGTATTCATGACGATTCATGTATTCTGCAATATACATAATTTTTTCTGCTAACAATTCACCTACCTTTTCTCGGCAAATCTGCCGTTCTGTTCAAAAAAAAAAAAAAAAAAAAAAAATTGGAAAAAATAAGCAATTAAAAAGAAGGAAGAATGCCACTGGATTATTCTATGATAATAGAAAACAAAGTTCTGCATTACACAAAAAGTTTTATACTCTACTTCTACTTCTGTTAAGAATGCACCCTGTCAAAACATCTGCATGCATCTTTCACCAACTTCCTGAATAAAGGCCACTCTGTTTTAACACTCTTCTGCTGCAATGAATGTGAATGTGAATCAATACAGTCTGCCACAAAAGGGTACAAAGGATCAGAGAAGTGGTTTGTTTTGATGGGGTGCATTCTTAAAAAAAATACATAAAAAAAAAAACAAGTTATTAATAAAATTTTTACTTAACAATTAAACTCACTTTTACTTAAATAATAATTTTAAAGAAAAATGTAAAGAGGTTACTTTTCTTGATATGATATTTTTAGTGGATTCCTTAGATGGAAAATAATATTCGCAGGAATTAATTACAAAATTCATTAATTCAAGAACTAGCTAAGCCCATGTGAATGAAGTTGACACACACACAAAAAAATAATAATGTTCAGTGCTATATTTGTTTCAGTCTATTGTAACAAAGTAATAAATAAATACTGAAGAGATAATTTTCCAACATAAGGTAACCAAATTAAAATGAAATTTATAGGAAAAGTAATTTATTAAAAACAAGGATCAGTGTACTCTTGTTTATTTATTTATTTATATTTAAACATTAGTACAGTAATAATAGAGCACAAGTGGGGACCATTATGGTCAAATAGACCGATGCGTAGGACCCCAGGAGGTTCCTCACAAAATAAACATTAAATTATTAATAACAATAAACAAAATAACACAAAAAATTAATAAAATTAAATTTAAATTAAGAATAATTAAGGGAAGAGTTAGAAAGGGAAAAATAGAAATTAAAGAAAAATTAGAGGTAGGGGGTCAGACAATGGTTATCACAGATAGTAAGAGAGTGTAAATTAGAAATAGCCAAATCAACTAATCGACTAATAAATCCCAAAAATAGTTGTGCAGTTGTATAATCAAATACAGATCCAAGAATGAGAAGATATAATACCAAACATAAATAACTTACATATACACTACAGCTGTAGAAAAATAAGTAATCAAGTATGATGCAAAATACTATAGTTTTTTAACTGTTTACAAAACAGTGGGTGCAGTTTTCGAGCCCAACATTCCATGCCTGTATATGATATACAGCGTCGACAGTAATTTAACTTAGTAAACGGCAGACGTAAATCACTGACAAACCTTGTTGAATAATGGTGTTTATCGAAACTATTGGAGTAGATACAACCAATGAAGAATTCAAAACTTTGAAAATAAAGGTACAAACTTGTATAAAAAATAACTGGTTTATAGTTGGCATTCGCAATAGAGCAAAACAATGAGACACTGGGGTAAATTTAGGTAAACCAAAATAAATATGGAGAAACCACTTCTGTAATTTGTAAATACGATCTAGATTAAAAGAAGTGGTAGATCCCCAGAAAATTACACAATATAAAGAAGAGAGTGTATCCATGAACGATAAAGTAACAGAAGAATATTTGAAGGCAGATAGCATAGTCTGGAGATCATGCCTTTTTCGCGGTTGAGTTTAACTAAAAGAGAATTAATATGTTGATCTCAGGTGAGATCATGAGTGATAGTAAGTCCCAAGTATTTAAAAGATGTAACTGTAGGATACGACGATCACCGTAATATAAAATCTATACGGGCATTGGAAACATCTGAACAAGGGGAGTTTCAATAGAGCAAGAGGGTATAAGAGCTTCTACGTCAAGGGCAAGAAAAACTTGGGTCTAAAGTATCCAGTGATGTTCCCCAGTGGTGAAGTTGGATATCATTTTAATCTGAGGCAAGTCAACAAGAGGTAAATAAAGTCCCGGTATATCATCTAGAATTCCGGTTTTTCGGATTTTTCATAGAATGGATAGTCCCTTCGCTCTGTGTTGTATTCATTGAGTTTTTATTTAACCAATTTGGAGTTATAATTTAACTTCTTGAGATTGTTCTGTTTACCTACAAGTGTAATCATCCCGGACAATGCCAGGTCCTCTACTAGTTAGTTAATAACAAAGGCATGTCGCAATTGGAAGACACAATTACCACATCTTCTGCATAGAAAACAATATTTAGAGAAGAAATAGTAGAAAAGATTAGAGGGAGATCATTGATAAACAAATTAAAAAGAAGGGGTGGAAGAATTGAGCTTTGAGGGACTCCTAAATTACGAACTACTGTGGATGACAATAGACCTGAATAACTTAGGTACAGTCGACTCGCGTTATAACGAAATTGGTTATAACGAAATTACTGAAATAACGAAGTTTTTCTTAGTCCCCGTCAGTTTTGTTAAGAAAAAACAACCACTTATAACGAAATCTCCTATAACGAAAAATCGGGTAAAACAAAGTAATTTTCCAATGACACGTAATTGAATGTATAGTAATTTCACACCTGATATAACGAACTAAAAACGACGTCGTAAATTGGGCAAAAGAGCGATTTATCGTAAAGGCAATTCACAATACACGCCGTTAGGCTTATTTCACGTAAAGACGAAAAAACAGTAAAAATTAGTGCTGCGCGATGTCGATGTTAAACATCGACACATCGATGGTTTTATAATATCGATGTTTTTCCTGCTACTGCATTATCGATGTTGTTAGTTGTTATACGCCTCTCAGATGGCAGCACCGTTTTTCTAGTTTCAGCGCTCATAGCGGCGAATTTGTAAGTTCTTTTAAGCGGCGAAGTTTTTTTTTAACATACCTTATATCGATTTCAAAATCGATTTAACATCACATTTTTTGTTTGATTATGTTCGATTAAGGATATTTCATTGCCGTTTAGCCGCAATACTTCAAATTTCAACTAAAACCTACGAATTCTAAGGTGAAAAATGCATTTTTACTTTAAAAAATTGGGTTTCACATATAACGAAATATCGGTTATAACAAACTTTTTATGGATTCCGGTGAACTTCGTTATAACGAGAGTCGACTGTAGTAGGTTCTATTCAATAAGAAACTAGTAAGCCATTGTAAAGGCAAACCACAAATACTGTAAAAGTTAGCCAATTTATAGAGGAGAAGGTTCAGTGGCAATTTTTTTTAAAGCAAATATAAAAAATTGTAGAATATTCTCAGGAGTTTATGAATAATCCCCAGTAAACAGAATGGACCCATAATTTATCAATTAACAAATAAAATAAAAAATTCAAAAGGCAGAAAATGATAAATAAAACTACTGTTAAACGAAACAATCATGTAACTTATTTTTGCGAATATTTATTTACATCCCAGGTAGGGGGGTGCGGAAAAAACAAGAGTGCAGATTTTACAATTTTTTTTTTTACTCCCTAACATAGCCACTCTTAAAACACTGCAAATAGAATGCAAATTACCGTATACAAAACTGAAAATATGGTATATACATAATAAAAAAAATTAAAGAATTTGTAGGCCAGCCCTCTATTCCTTTCATACATTCTTTTATTATGCAAGTTACACTATTCTGATTCATTTCCCTCATCTGAAATTTTAACCTCATTCCTCTCAGGTCCTCCTCCATAAATTCAGAGCATTTCACTTTCGCTTTATGGCCAGAATCACATAACCTGGCCTCATTACCTAAGACGAGGCCTCAAATCCAGCCTCTAAAAGATCCCAGCTTCACACCAAGAAAATAGGGTAATTACGTTTTTTTTTTCCTCGTTCTTTTCAATTTCTAATTTTCTATTATTATAGTAGAGCCTCGATTATCCTTCAGGAATCAGGACCAGTACAATAACAGATAATAGAACATGAACATGGTTTTACACCGAGAAAGTAACAATTTTTGTTTGACCTCCTAGTGGAGGCGTTCATAACTCCTCTGCCAGCCACCTAGTGATGTACGGACTTCTCACATTCAGACGAATATTTTTTGTGAAGACCAGTAGCACCTCTATTATCCATCACTCTGATCTTGGTGGAAAGTCAAGTGCCGGATAATCGAGGTTCACTCTCTTTTTACTTTTTGTTAACCTTCAGCTGAAAAACATAACAGAAATTCTTCGTTATATTATTTTTAATGGTCTAAACCAGGGGTTCCCAAACTATTTTGGCCCAGAGACCCCTCCAAAATGAGCTCATACCACCGACCCCCATTTCTTTATTCATTTTTATTTATTGTTTCTGCCGACCCCAACACATTTTTATTTATTGTTTCGGCCGACCCCCGAGAGATCGATATTGACCACTTTGGGAATGACTGGTCTAAACGAAATAAAAATTTCAATATAAAGTATTAAAATATACCTTGTTCATTATTTAGTACAATAATATTTATCTTAATTGTCCAAACTTCCCACGGAATGCTTTCTCCTGGGAAAAGCCACCGTGTTCGTTTCTTCTGATAAAATTCAAGCGATATCTGAAATTCAAAAAACAATTCTTTGAATATTTTTATTGCATTTCTCCCTTAAAGATTTATTAATTAAAAAAGTTAAAAAATGCATACCTACACAGAACTAAAGGAAAACCTATTAGAGTTAAATGTATGCATTCAATTTATACCATCATTTGCAACATCTCCCTGTGCAAAAGTTTTTTGATTATGTTAGAGTCGAACTATGCATAACCACAGTATTAATCACTTTAGTTAAGAAAGATATTTAATGTGCAAAATTAAATCCTTTTTGATGTACTCTTATTTTTTCATTAATTATCGTGATTTCTGCGAACGTTTTCTATTTCTTTGTTTAATAGATTCTCTCTTTTTGTCTGCGTTCAAAATGATGTTAAATTACAAGCCAATGACAGCCTAGATGTTAAGTTACAACCACAGTGGAGGACCGCAAATCCAGAAACCACAAATGCAGATTATAATAATTATTTAATTGTATAATTGTGAAAATTTTTATTTTAAAAGAAATTTAAAATAACCACCGTCAGAAACAATCTAATTAAATATACTCACACGCGTTAAACATATCTGGAACACCATGAATCCGAAAGATGTTCCAAATCTTTCTCGTATGCACATTTTAATGAGTTGATTATGCCTTGGTCGAGAGGCTGCAGATGTGATGTTGCATTTGGTGGGAAAAACCTCACCAATAAATTAATAAATTGTCCGGGAAGATGTGCGAACTCCAATTGTCAATGAAGAGAATAGCTATCCCCCCTTTATGCTTCAGTTTTTCATTCCATTTCTGCAGGCACTGTGTGAATATTTCTGCACTCATCCATGCCCATTTGTTAGAATATAATCACAGGATAGTGTTCTAACATTCTTAAAAAATTGTGATTTGGCTGACGATGATAACAGGCTTCAACCAATTTTAAAAAAAATAAAAAAAATACTTTTTTTTTTTATTTTTTTACAAGAAACACGTTTAAAAGTTAAAATCAAATAAAATTTTGAGCCTTTTTGAAAAAAATTTCTAGTTTTTGTTCATTTGTTTATTTTTTCAAAAACAAAAACTAAGCAAAAACTGTAGAATGGAACAACCAAAATCGGAGGGAACCTCTTATCTGCTTGTGGATAAGAGATTCTATTCGATTTTATTCTATTTATTTATTTATTTATTTTTTTTAAACAAAAGTTTAAGACTTATGAGGTTTAATTAATAAAATTAGTTTGATTTAAAAGGTTAAATTTGCATGATTTTTCACTTCAAGGAATCGGGACCATAAGAAAAGTTCAAGGGGTTTTTTGAGTTATCTGGTTTCGACTGTATATAAAAATGATCTCGTGAAGAGATCTGGTTGCTTAAATTGGTCTGATCTAAGTCCGGCGGCAATAAAATAGGGTCATTTGGCTACCAGGTTATCCCATCAATGAAGTTTTTCCCCTCTTCTGACAGGACCAAAATTCAGGCTGAAATTGTGAGAATGGTTCACCAAGTTAGAGCAGGTCTATTTTTCAGCCAGAAAGCATTGGTATGTAATACTAACAGATACTATTTTAAACTCTGATGCCCACATATCGCATTGGCAGCTGCTCAATAAGAAAAACCGAAAAATAATTTTTCGTGAACATTTACATACATTATGCTTTATAAAACATAATCAACAATTTTAGTTGCCACATGGGAAAACCAAAAGTAACATTTCTAGGGAGGGCAAAAAAACTCCGAGGATAAAGCATGAGGAATTGTTTTTGCACATGAAAATAAATAATGAAATCACTGCCATAGTCCTGACCCTATTGAAAGTCTTTGCAATGTGCTGTAGAGGAATTTGGAGTGGTTCAATTTTTATTCTAATGTCTTTAAATAAAAGATCTCAGCAAAAAGAATTAATACAATTCTGGATGAAAAAAAACATTGAGCAAAGTCCCCTCCCTCCACAAGCAGCATATGTTAAATGAAAGCTAACTGTCATTGTAGATAAAAATTACAGATATACCCTACTTAACGAATTAATTAAGGGAAGCATTATTCTTCTTAAAATTCTTATAAATTAAGTTTCTGAATAAAAATAGTAAAAACATATAATACTTGTCCATCTCGCACGCCATCAGTATTTCGTAATGCATCACAAAATAATCCTATTTCTTTTTTCAAATTTTTATCCAATTCATCAGACGCACATCGTACCTAAGAAACCAGAACATCTTATAAATAATTTGCAAAATTCAATCTCTTTCAATATTTATTGTCTTTTGACTTACGTAAGTAAAATCAATGAAATCACAGTCAACATCTTCAAAGCCAATACTTCCAACAGAGTAACTGGCTTCTTGTTTATAGTGGAACTAAACAGCAAAAAAGAAAAAAAAAATTCTCTAAACAGCTTTCAATGCAATTTTAAGCATTAGTCATGTAAAGAAAAGTAATAACAGGATCAATAAAGCGTACATAAAAAATTCACCAATTTCTTACTAATGCATTATTTTTCTATCATAAAAGTGAAAAAAATAAGAGGAAACTGTGGTGTGGAATTGCCTGTATAAAGAGAAATACCTCTTACTACAAAAACACATCCAAGATATGAATGCCATATATTTTTGTTGTAAGAAGTTTTTCCTTTATATACAGGTATATTATAAAAGTGGAAGATGGTGTATTGAAAATCATAAAATGAGAATTTAATTTGAAAACTGAAAATATTCAAGGTTATCACTTCTCACAAGAATACTATTTTAAGAAGGACACTCAATAACAATAAATGAATGAACTGTAAAGGGTGGTTACCATGAAACCAAAGTGGTTAAGAGGAAACCTGAGCACTGCGACTCTCTGAGTGTATTGTACTATCCCCAGTAACGACTGCTACAGGAAATAGTAGCAGCCGGGACCGACGGCTTAACATGCCCTCCGAAGCACGGGGGGCGATGGACATTTCCAGATGGTCACCCAACCTGTGATTAACCGTGCCCAAGGTTGCTTAACTCCACCATTGCATTAAGCAAGGCGAGCCAACTGGGCTACGGCTGCCCCCTACTGGTCATTAAGTAGTATACATTAACTACAAGGGAAAATAATCACAAAAGTAAGGTTATTTATTTTTTTAAGTGCTGGAGCAGACATGAACAAACAAAATATACAAAGTACACATCAATGTTCTGGTTATTTCTCTACGTATGAGCCACTGCGATTAAGGCATTTGTCCCACACATTTGCGTAGGCTGTACACTTTCTGCATTTCACTGTGAATTTCTTTGGGTGGACGACCATTCCAATGAAGGAAACGAATTACAGCTTTTTGTTCTTCTAGCGTGGATTATGTGATCAATGATGCCATTTTGCCGATTGCAATTGCATGCCTCCACTAGGTGTCAGGACCTTCACGGTGCTTTTAAACGATAGGGGAGGGCAACAAGTTCAAAAAGTATATCCACTTTTCCCACCACCAACTACAATGTTTTCGTAAAAAAATGATGTAAAATAATGTTACTTTTTGATTTTCCCTCGTATTAACGTAAGTGTAGTAAGACCCCCCCGTCTACTAAGGATTGATTCTAAGCACTCCCTATCTAGTGGATACATGAAACTGCTGACAGTAAGTTGCTGTATATGTCTATGATAAAGTTTAATTTATACATTAAGACAAAGGAATGGTTGATGTCTTGGAAAAGACTGCATAATTTAAATTACAAATGTTTCAAGAGCTTACTGGAATTTTCTATTAATATTATAAGCTGCAGTCAACTGCAGTTAGCTGTAACCATGATAACAGAAACAGCATATACAGAGGTTAACTAGAATATGTTGAATTGCATTCAAAATTTAGTTTCAATCCAGACATATTCCATTTTAGTAGGAAATTATCTGCAAGTGCATGTGATAAAAAGATGTTTATTAGAAGGATAACATTTTCTCATTCCTAACATTATCATTGATCAGTTTTGTCAATACACCAACTTCCACTGGCAAAACCATTATGAAAATAAGAAATTTATGCAAAATTACCTTTCCAAAAGATCGATGAAATATCAACGTATGAAATATACCTATTAAAAAATAGAATCAAAAATATCTGTTATAAACTAATAAATTAATACATATTGTAATACAAATTAATAATGACAAATTAATTCTCATTGTACATGTTTTATCTTTTATTGTTTTCCGATTAAATACTTTTATGCTGATGAACTGTTTTCTTGAGCCCGAACATGGTGCATCAGTGATATGGCTTGCTTACTTCATTGTTAGGCACTGTCTATTGTGGTCATAAGCCATCTCAAATGAGGAAAAAACAAACTGCAGTAAAGTGGTACTTAGAACTTTACCACTTTAAGATATTTTTATCAGCTCGAGGGTTTAAAAAACCATGGTATTTCACATACACAGTCCAGTCACATTAATGTGACCTCCTGTCAGTAGCCAGAATAACCACCTTTCGCGGCACGAACAGCTGAGAGATGGGCAGGAAGAGAGTCAATACGGTTCTGGAAGGTACTGACAGGGATATGAAGCCATGCAGACTCCAGTTTGTGGTGAGCTGCCGTAGGTTGCGCAGTGGAGGATTCATGGCACGAACAACCCGATCGAGGTGGTCCCACAGATGCTCTATGGGGTTTAAATCCGGGGAGTTTGGGGGTCAGGGGAGTACCATAAACGCATCCTCGTGTTCTTCGAAGCATGCATGGACACTGCACGCTGTATGGCACGTTTTCACTAGGTGTCCTGCTGGAAGATGCCATCGTGCTGAGGAAACACAATCTGCGTGTAGGGGTGGACATGGTCCGAAAGGACAGATGCGTACTTCCATTGATCCATGGTGCCGTCCATAATGATAAGTGCATCCAGGGAACGCCATGAAAACATTCCCCAGGCCATAACGCTGCCTCCTCTGGCCTGGACCCTTGTGGCACATGTTGCAGGGTGTTTGTGTTCTGACACTGAACGCCGTACACGCCATCACCCATCTGTCCGATGGAGCATAAACCGTGATTCATCAGAAAAAGCCACCTTTCGCCACTCTGTTGCTGTCTAGTTGCGGTACTGCCATGCAAATATCAGTCTTTGACGCCAGTGAACATCCGTCAGCATCGGTGCACAAACCAGCCATCTGCTGCAGAGCCCCATACGCAGCAACGTTCGCTAAACTGTCGTTGAGGATACACATTTGGTAGCCCCCTGGTTTGTCTGGGAGGTCAGTAGGTCCACGGTTGCACGTCTGTTCACTTCAACGCATCTCCGTAGCCATCGTTCACCTCTGTCATCTATGGCCCGTGGTGCCTCACACTTGGCACGTTGCTGATTTTGGGTATTGTCATGCCCGATACACTTTCACCACAGCGGCACACAAACAGTTCACAAAACTAGCAGTTTCGGAAATACTGCCACCCTTGGCTCGGAAGCCGATGATCATGCCCTTTTGGAGGTCAGATAAATCGCTACGTTTCACCAGGACTCCAACAATTGCAATGTTTTCTGCTTCCCTCCGACACCCTTCCTATAACCCCCCCCCCCCACCTCTGATACTGGTACGTACCTTCTGGAGGTAACCATTTTCCGCTAATGTTGAACGTAGGGGGTAGTTACATTAATGTGACTGGATTGTGCAAATTCATATAGATGATTCAGAATAGTCCATAAATTCAGATAGGTGATGTACCCAATAAAAAGGTCTACCAGGGAAGAATAAAGTTTGTCCTTTATAATGATTTAACAATGGATGTTTTTTTCTCTCCTCGTTATCGGGTATTGTTTAGCCATTTGCATACTGTGCACATGGGTGAAAATTGCAACTGGCACTGGGTAAAACATGAAGAACAGTTTGAAGGGGTAGGTAGGGTGCTGTGCTGATTTAGAAACTTCAAGGATGATCATTACAGTTGTATGAAGACAAGGAGAAATAAAATGCCTTGATGAGACATGATTTGCAAATAACCCCAGCATTGCAAAATTAGTTGTTTAAAAATAACAGTCTTTTACATAAAGTCATCTGATTGTGGTAAATGCCTAATTAACTGCAGTAATCCTCTAAATAAACAGATCATTACTCATTGTCATTATTTTTAGTTTATTTATTTATTTTTTTGCATTCCGATAGAATTGGTTGTGGGGCCCGCCCTCCTTGCAGAAAGGTACAACGTATACGGTTCCTTTCATTAATCTTAGGATTAGCCCATCCCTTAATCTCAACATAAAAAGAAATCTGTAAACACTAAAATAAAAAGCGTAATATTTTTTCGTATGAAGAAAATTTCAGAACGAAATTCGGTTTTAGCGATTTTCTTACTTGCAACAGCTTCTTCAATTTGGCGTCCCTCCACAGACTGTAAGGATACAAGAGGAGGAATATTTATAACAATGCATTTAAAATGTCAACTTGTTTCTAAATCGAATTCTAAGCGAAATCAAATGAGGAATCCCATGATCAACATATATTCTGAAGGCGAATTTAAAAGTAAATGAGCTTACTAATTCAAATACTTGCGATCGAGCATTCATTCTTCTTCTTTTTTAAAAATGGTCTTTAGCTTCATTTTGAAAAGTACATAGATTGCATATAATAAAAGAGAAATATTTTAACACGTGTACATGTTTACATTATAAAGTACTAAGTAGCAGCATAGCATCCCCCTTTTATGTATTAAATGTTGCTCAGTTCTTATAACGACAAGATGACAGAATAAGCTTGGAGTTCTGAAACTTAAGTTCATGATATGCCCACCAGGGAAATTGTATTGAAACGTCATTTTTAAGTACGTCATGTATAAACTGGACCTCTTTCGTAAGCTACGTAAATTGGACCTCTTCAACTGTGGGTCGCGACCCCGTATGGAGGTCTTAACTGGGTCGTGAAAAACTGACAACAGTAGAAAGTTTCTGGACGGAACCACGTAAAGGGGTCGCGTGTAAAACTATTTCAGAAGCCTTGCTCTAAGCAAGCCTACGTCCTTGTAATGTTACGAGCATAACAAAACACGGGATAACATTTAACCAGTAGCTAATGACAGTTTATGTGCTCTTGATTTAACTATCAAACATAAAAAAAATCA
>JAHWFO010031028.1:5173575-5221362 GCA_023313115.1 Rhysida immarginata | reverse complement strand
AAGGGGAAAATACTTGTCCATTATTCTGAATAGTGCACTCAAAGTAATTAGTCTCCGGAAATTAAAAACAAAAAAAAAAAAAACTAGTTTTAGTGTAACCCAGGAATAACGACGTCGACATAGTAGCTTTCTATTCCCTTTGGAGTGATTTTTTCAAGTGAGTCCCCTCGCCTCTCACCGAACAATCACCCAGGCATTTTATGCTGTGAGATGTTCCAATTGATGATCTTCCAATATCTCTGGTGTTATTGAATTGGAAACATTGTGTATCCTCTCTCAGCTGTCCTCTCTTTCAGCTCATCAATATAGTTGGGTTTGGTCTCGTAAACCTTGATAACACCATTAACCATCTGAGATTTGGCGTGTAAAAATCCTCACAGACCATTCTTTATTTACTTGATAACACTAGTTTGAAATTGGTAGTAACCTTACAGTATAACAGAGGGGCAACAGAGTTTCTAACTAGTTTCGCCATTTATTCCCGGCTTTATCAAGGATAACACAACAAGAGCTTTGCAGGCCTTTATATACAGAATCAAGGTACAGAGTAAGCAAAGAGATTGGAGAATGGAATTACAGAAGTGTGAATCAATTTGACTTTTTTGACTAGTTTGACTTTTTTTTTCTAATTACAGCGCCATCTACAAAAATAATAATAATAATAATAATAATAATAATAATAATAATAATAATAATAATAAAAATTTGGATAAAATTAATGTAATTTTTTCCGTAGAATCCGAATCTGCAAAAAAAAATATTGGGGGTTCCCATTAAAAATTTCAAAGTTGCCCCCACCCCACCCCCTACGAGTGGTATTTTTTCTATTTCTGACAAGACGTGTATTTTTCGAGATATTAGACCTTCCGAGACTTTTTATTCACCCGGTATGTAAAGAAGAGTTTGTTTGTACGTTTGTTTCTTATACATATCTACAGTTTTATTCCGATCTTGAAACTCAGCATACTTGAGCTTTAAAGCAAGAGGAACATCACTGTCTACCTGAGATTTCGAAAAAATAATAATTATCGATAATAATCGATATTCAAAATGATGGTAAGACATATTAATGGGAGGTATCTCACCAACAATATGCGCAGACCAACAATATAGATCTCATGGCCAACAATGCAAGGTAAATTTCTGCAACAATAGCCCGGTCGTGTTTGTATCAACAATGGTAATAGCAACACACAATTCACCAACAAAATGCATGGATCAATAATATACATCTAATCACCCACAATGAAAGTGCACTTGCTCTGTTGCAGCATATAGCGCCGAGCGAAGAGACTGCTTCTTCTGCCGCCTTTCCACTGTTTCTCAATAATCTGCTAACTCTCCATTATCTCCAGTTACTGCTCATTTTTAAAGATTTTCAAGAAAATGTTAAGTTCTAAGAACCATGGTGAGTGAACCAGTGGTCATCGAAGTTCCAAGGCGGCCGTCGACATTCCAAGGGTGTCAACAGAAGAGCGGCGACTGTTAGACCACACAAAGTGATAAATGCCCAAGTTTTGCTTCAAGACATCGAGAGAAACACAAACGATCGTGTACATCCACTGCTACCCAAGAAGAGAAAAACCAAGCCCATGGAAGAAATTGAGGCCTCCTATCGAACAACTGATGAAGAGGAGTCGTCCATGCAATGGAAGACAAGACATCAGCGCCGTTTTCGAAATCGTGTCATTTTGAAAAAGGGGTTGGAACAGGTGCATTAAATAGAAGGAAATAGAACAACTGCAGCCATAGCCAGGGATGAAGAAATGTCAGATCAGAGTATTGTATCATTTTCATTCTATTTCCTCCCACTTTCGAAACCACATACATTATTCTACTCATTTATTCCCTCAGAGCGTGGCCGTGTAGAACTGCTAGAGGGCCATAGTTGGCCATGAATATTTACTGTATTAATTGTAAGCTTTTAATGTGTTCGTTTTTACTGAAAATTTACAGGTCATCACATTTCAATCGTAAATAGCTCGGCAACCGTTGGTCACAGGCCAACGAACCGCACACCATTTGAAAGAGGGGAACGTCAACTTTTTGTCCAATGTCGGTAGAGGTCTCTAGGAGTCATCTGGAAGACGTAGGGAGGTCTCATCAGTTTCTGTCAAGATGGCGAACGCACAACACAAAAACCGTTTTGTGGTCACCTCGATCCCCAGACCTCACTGTTTGTGACTTCTTCTTGTGGGGATGCGTAAAAGAACGTGTTTTTGTGCCCCCTTTCCGGCAATTCTGGAGCAGCTAAAAACTAAATAACAGCCGCCATTCGTGAAGTGACTCCAGATATGCTTCAGCATGTATGGGAGGAATTTGATTATCGGCTAGATGTGTGGTGTGCAACAGAAGGAGAGCACATCGCACACTTATAACCAAAACTTAAGATTATTACAAACATTTCAATATGTTGCCCATCCCTGTATCTTCATTTTTTTTTAAATATATAGATTTTTGAAATGTGATGAACCTTAGAGTCGTCCCTAGCTCATATCCCCTGTACATTCAGATAGTGCAAAATTTCACCAAAAAAGAGTCCACGCAACGCCAGGGATATGAGCTAGTCTACAGGGGTTGGACAAAATAATGTGAACACCTTTGGCTTTAGACGTTTTTTCGAATATCTAGAAAAATATTTGACGAATTATCCTGAAACTTTAGTGGTGTAAAGAGCATGTTATACAGCTCTTATATTTCAGCAAATTAGCCTTTTTCAAACGAGAAAGCGCGAGATTATGGCCGCGCTCATGCTTGTTCGAAAACGAGGCTGAGGGGTGAACCTGATCATGGCGCGAAGGAATGAATTCATTTCATAATGAAAGAAATAATAATAAATAAAAGTCAATTCCAATTTCCAGAAATATTTCTCTTTCCAAAATATAGGTCATAATTCTAAATTCGTTACAAACTTGTAAGAAGGAGGCAAGGTCTTTTGAAAGAAGAGTCAAAGACAATTGCTTAAGCATGTGACGAAAGAGAATTATAGGGAAAATAAACGTTTGCAATGCTTACATAATTCTATTTCGTAAAAGGAAAAATGCAGATTAAAATGCTCTTTGATTCATTAAAATTTATATCAATGATGGAGCTGATACCATTAGAGTACAATCGACAGTCGAACAGCGGAGTGTACCTTTCTTCGCATGGGACGGAGTCAGCGCTTACACATACTCACTCTAGCTCAATAGACATCTAAGGAAATACACGGAGATAGGTAAGAAGCCAAAATGTCGTCCACAAAATGCAACTTGTAGAATAACATTGACGTTTAAATGCGAAAAAAATAAAAGAAGAAAGAAAAAAAGAAAGATAAGAGATCACAAAAACCCAGTGATCCGGGAAGGAAACATTGTTAATCTCCTCAAAAACAATTTCCAGAAAATGTCTCAACTACCGATACTTCATGTCCAGGGAGTGCTTCAAAATTCTTGTCACAAATTCGTTGCTTCATGATGAGAAGCCTTCATCTTCTCCAGCATATTCTTCAGAAGCTCTTGAACAAATCTGCCTATATGCGTCACTTCAAAGTAGCTGGGAATGGTTGGATTTTTCGGTGTTCTGTTTAGTTGGGTGTCCTTAGGGTACCATTCTGAAACGAATGAATCTCGTTCCATCTACTTCTGCATATGGTCGCCAACGCTGGCATGACGTGGAGCAGAATGGTCCTGTTAATCGTCTTGTACAGGAGCAGCTTGTAGATGCAGGGATGGATGAAGGAGCACCCTTCGTCTGTTCTTGGTAGATGCTATGAGTACTTGCGACCAATAAGAGAGAGAAATTAGACTGAACTAGACCTTTTTCGCTTTGTCCAGGGTATACATCACATGATGTTTCGCGCAGAGTGTACAATCACGCAAAGACTTTTGTATTTATCCACCCAGTCTAACTATTTGTTGTATAAAACTAGCGCGTTTAGTACATAGTTCTGCGTTTAGTTTCAATAGGCAATTATCGGCGCTTACTTTCAACCTCCAGTTTTTGAATCGGCATTCAATGTCTTTCAGATTGCTTTCCTCAGGTTTAATAAAATTATATTTCATGTCCCCTTTGCAAGTAAGGATGATATAAAAAAAAATTCAATAACAAAGGTTGCAAAGGATGATACGTAGTATACTTTCAGCATGTCTCCGTGGCGCAATCGGTTAGCGCGTTCGGCTGTTAACCGAAAGGTTGGTGGTTCAAGCCCACCCGGGGACGGTAACATTCTATTTTTTCCTATCTGGGAAGATTATAACTCTTAAGAATAAACATTTCCTAAATGAACTAGTTATTTTTTCATTAATTCCAAACCAATTCAACCCCCCTTAAAAAGCATGTCGGGTATTGAATAGATGATGGATGATACTGTACATTGAATTCTTCTCTTATTTTTATCCCAAATTATTTGATAAATTAGGCCAATCACACATTTGCGCGAAAAATCTCATTTATGAAATTACCCATTCCAGATGACTAAAGCAAACATAAGATGGTCATTAAATGTAACCCCTTATAAAAAATGAAAAATCACACAACATAAAACACATTTGATAAAACATTTATAATCTGCAAAAAAGTATAATTTATATTGGCTGGGTTTCGGATAATATACGTGGTTAAATAGTTGGGGTCCAAGAATAGTGTTTCGTCGCCAACTTTAGTTTGGTAACTAACACAATGTCAAGCGAACTGTTAACATCCGATAAGAGTCCTCTTCAGAGTTCTCAGGCATCGCACGTAGATATCATAGTCTAAGAAAGTATATTATGTATATAATGTAAATTGCTACTTTAGTAATTACTTGGGAGCGTATTTACTCGAGAGGTAATGATCGGAATTCAAGAATAAAAACACAATTATAAAGGGGATTCGTCGGACTTACAAAAGACGCCTCTCGCTTCTTTAAATGTTCAGGGCAAAAATTAGGAGAACTGGAATAGCCGATTAACGCATCCCCTTTGGAAATGCTAATGTGTATGAAAGTTTTTTTAAAACCAATGTGTTTATATACTGTAGAAATATGACAGCATGCATCTTCATTTACGGTGAGACATCCTGCATTTTTATTCACATAGATTGATATATACTTTCCCAATGATGTGAATAAAATAACTTTTTATTTACATCATTGTACGTTCCTTAATATCAAGTCTCCGTGGCGCAATCGGTTATCGCGTTCGGCTGTTAACCGAAAGGTTGGTGGTTCAAGCCCACCCGGGGACGTTTGACTTTTGACATTTTTCTAGCTGAGAATATTATTAAAATATTTTCTTAAGAATAAAGATTCGCTATGAAGGAATTGGATGTTTTTTCATTTTATTTATTTTTTCATTTGTTCCAAATTGGACATTTTTTAAATTTGTTCCAATTAAGCGTAAACCCTTACATAAAATGAAAAATCACACAACGCATATGATATAACATCGTAGAAAACTAAAACGTTTATTCGAATGCTTCTAAATTTGCTCCAAAATGTAAATTTTAAGAATTTCATGACATGCGTATTTCGACATTTTTACTAAAGTGAAGGATTTTATCGATATGTTTCAGTCTCGGCCGTATTTATCAGGTTTTTACTGCAATGACAGAATAGCCTATGAGAACGAAGCATCGGTGACTAATCGACCGGGTGATTATAATTAGTTTCCCACTTCTGCGCGGGCTGCACAGATAGGCTATGCAGAGCATGGGGAAGAGAATTCCAACGAAAAATTTATTAGTGCATACGGTTGCCACCAGGGGAAAAAGTGGTACTGCAAGTGGCGCTGTACAGTAGAGTCCCTGTAAGTAAAATAAGAAGGAGCCAAGGTCTTTTTGAAAGAAGATTTAGAGCCAAGTTCTTAAGCATGTGATGAAAAATAAACGTTTGCAATGCTTTCATAATTCTATTTCGTAAAAGGAAAAATGCACATTAAAATGCTCTTTGACTCATTAAAGTTTAAATCAATAATGGAATTGGATTCTCGGATCAGTGCAGCAAGCTGTGTCCGACTTGAATTGTGGCGATCTATGGTAACAAAAGAGACGGGGAAACAAAGCTAAGCTCTCTGTTTTCAAATCTATCTTTGTCCCCATTCTCACCTATGGTCATGAGTCTTGGAAAATGACCGAAAGAGTGCGATCGCGGGTACAAAGCGGCCGAAATGAGGTTTCTGAGAAGTGTGGCAGGTGTTGCATTACTAGATAGAGTGCACATCAGGACAACAATGACGTCTTTAGGTATTGAGCTGTTACTTGTCTATATTGAGAGATTTCAGTTGCGTTGGTATGGCCACCTGACACGGATGCTGCAAACGTGTCTTCCTAGGAAGTTGTTGTTTTCCAAGCTGGTGGGTAAGAGACCAAGAGGTCGGCCTAGAACCAGGTGGCTAGACTACAAAGAGAATCTGGTTATCGATGTTTAGTTTCAACCTCCAGTTATTGAATCAGCATTCAAAATCTTTCAGGGCCTTTCAATTGGATTGTTTTCCTTCGGTTTAATCAAAAATTATGTTTCATGTCCTCTTTGCAAATAAGAATGACGTGTCCGAAAGTGTTTTGATCAAATGAGATTAAGTGCTTTAAAAAAATGATCATTTACGGTGGATCATCCTGCATTTTTTATTATCATAGGTTGACATACTTTCTTCTTCAATAAGTCTCCGTGGCGCAATTGGTTAGCGCGTTCGGCTGTTAACCGAAAGGTTGGTGGTTCAAGCCCACCCGGGGACGTAAACGTTTTACATTTTTCTAGGTGGGAAGATTATAACTCTTAAAAATAAAGATTCGCTACTAAACTGTTTTTTTTTTATTTTATTCCAAATTAAACCTAAACCCTTACATAAAATATAAAATCACACAATATAAAACACATTTGATAAAAAATGTATCATCTGCAAAAAAGTATAATTTGCAGTGATCGGGCTTCGGTAAAATCGTGTACAAAGTAATTGAATATTTGGGGGTACAAGCCTTGCGTTGCACCAGCTTTCCCATCACGTGGTGAGAAAAATTCTTCGCCAACTAAGATTTGGTAAGGAAGGACTATACCAGCACGACCAAGTCCGAGGGAAAGTTGTTTCTCTGATCATTTTGTACTTCATGCTAAACTTGGTCGAATGCTTTGCTGACATCCAGAAAGATAATATCGCAATACATAGAATTGTTAAAGGGGATGCTCCGACGATCCTCCACACTTTCATCTAGCAGGAGCGATTGGTACGAAAACCAAACTGCTCATGTCGTAGTAGGTTCTAGGCACTACAGTAATCCTGAAATCTTCTCTAGATCTTTAACGATAGTCGGAAGCAAACTTACAGCCTGTAGCTCTTACAGGTACGCGCCAAGACTGTGCAAAGTGTGTGCGACGTTGGCTTCTCACAGGAAACGCTGGATTTTGCCCAAGCTTGTCAAGTCACAAATCAGTTTCTTCGGGAGGTTCTTTAGAGCAGTGTTGCTCAATTGATCTCTGCCTGGTGCCCTCTTCTAGAGCTTCTTAATTATACTGCTGATCTCTCCAGCTTCGATACTAATCTTCGTCAATTGTTACGGCTCTTCATAATGGCCACTTTTCAGACGCAGAGTATTCTTGGAATTGCTGATCTCCGGCGTGACAAACTGCTCTGCAAGAGAATCAGCAATAAGACGTACTTTGTTCAGATCACCGAGCACATAGTCAAAGGAGATAAATTGAAGGATGAACTACTACAAACATCATTGAAGGGTGTACAAGAAATTGTTAGACCCAAGTCTTAAGTAGCTGGGAGAAATCTGGAATCTGTTGATCAACTCAAACTGTTGCCTTGATTTATTGTTTTCAGGATGCAAATTACAATTTTCAGGAGATAAATCAAATTTTTCAGTTCATTCTTCAATCGTGGTCATTACTTCAAATGAGGTGTTATTATTTTCATTGCATCAATAAACATGATCAGATGTCGGCGCTTTATATTTAGACTAGAAGAGGCACCCGGCGTTGCCCGGGATATTTACAGTTGTAGGTAAACAGAACAACCTCAAGAATTTAAATAATAACACAAATTGGTTTTCAATAATTTTGCAATTTCCTGCTGTAGACGAAGCTCCCGTTCTTTTTAAATTTTTGTCTTCTCTGACCAATTTCAGTTATTCACTACTTGGTAAACTGTTGTTGCAATTGCACTCTGCTCTCGATGTTTTGAAGCTAAACTTGGCCATTCATCACTTTGGGTGGTCTAGCAGTCGCAGTTTCTTCTGTTAACACGCTCACCATTTGCTCAGTTGCAGCTGTGTGCTGGCGAAACCAATACAACACTGAGCGAACGGACTGGTTCCTCTGTTGCCTTTCTAATCTTTCTCAATTGTCTGTTAACTCTCCATTATCTCCAGTTAGTGCTTATTTTTAAAGATTTTCAAGAAAATGTTAAATTCTAAGAACTATGAATTGCTTGAAGACATTGAGATCAGAGTGCGAATTACAACAACATATTAACAAGCAAGTAGTGAATTGACTTACACCCCACTCAGACCTTTGGAATTGGAGAGCACACAAACACAAATGAACATGTACATCCACAGCCACCCAAGAAGAAAAAAAAAGTAAGCTCCATGGAAGAAACTGAGGCCGCCTATCGAACAACTGATTAAGAGGAGTCGGTCACGCAATGAAAGACAATACTTCAGCACCGTTTTCGAAATCGCGTGATTTTTTTGACCAAGTAGGCAACAACCTGGTTGATTTTAGTTGAATTGGTGCTTGGAGCAGATGCAATAATTGGGAGGAAATAGAAGAACTGCAGTCATAGCCAGGGCTGAAGAAACGTCAGTCCAAAGTAATGTTTCAGTTTCATTCTATTCCCTCCCACTCTCGAAAGCACATACATAATTCTATACATTATTTCTCTGGCACTACGTAAACATACATTCACTCAGCTATACACAGCATTCCAACACGAGCGAAGCCAGGTAGAATTGCTAAAGGGACATAGTTGGCCATGAAATTTTACTGTATTAATTGTAAGCTTTTTAATGTGTTCATTTTTATTACTAATTCACATTCAGATATTGCAAAATTTCATCAAAAAATAGCCCAAGCAACGCGGGCTATAAAGCTATAAAGCTAATAAGCAATAATGAAAACTATTTTTCTTCAGCATAACTTTTTAATACAAAAATTGGCATTTCAATGTGTATGCTGTCCCTTAAGTCAAAAATACTACTTAAATGGAAAGTAAACATCCTGAAATAACTGTAAATAATTTAACTTGGTTTGACAAAACTATAATGAAAATGATACTTTTTTGATTGTTCCATAGAACACCTGCTACCACATCACGTGTTTTCCCACCAGTGGCACCCATATTGCGTGATTTAGGTGGAGCTATGATGTTGATCAAAAGATGTCACCAGAAGCGATGCACATCAAAGGATCCTGCCGAGAGGTGTAGTCGTTATTAATTATGATGATGTCATCATAAATTTATGAATTATTATGATTTTTGAATTATGAATTATGGTCGCCATTTTGAATTATGAATTTTGATGCTCCCAATTTTGTCACCACGTGTTGCTGGCATTGTTTTTTGAGAGAGAGGATGAGAAGTGATGGATTAGGGGGGGGTTCTAGAAATTTTGGCGTCGACTACAAAGGTCATTTTGCGCCTTTTACACAAGTTATAACAGTACGCAGCCCGGGCAAACACAAACATCCATGCCCACGGCGGGATTCGAACCCGCGGCCATGCGGACTCGAGAACTAGAAAGCCTACGCCCTAGCCCTCTCGGCCACCTAGCCGGCTGATGGATTAGACAAGGGTTAGTATGACCAAGGTGCTAGTAATGGAAAGCTTTTGGCAAAAAGGGTCTTGAAATAAATTGAAGCCTTACAATACATAGTTTTAGAAAAGAAGATCCAACTAGTTTCGCCTTTATTTCCGGCTTCATCAAGTAATAACAAAGAGAGGAATCTTTACAGCTCAATATACAGGATGAGGCATTTATCTTGAGACAACTGAATATCTCGAAAACTAAGCATTGTACGAAAAATGTCCAAAATCAAAAGTGAATTATTTCGCGGGGGAAATTCATTAGTTAAAAAATTACCCCCCCCCCCTTGTGAGGGGGGCTGGGGGGAGGAGGTAACTTTGAAATCTTAAATAGGAACCCCTATTTTTAATGGTATATTAAGATTGTACACAATATTCGAGAAATGTTTTTTATTCTTGGTGTTTTTTCAATTGATCCAACCGTTTAGGAGATAGAGGCCCCGTAAGTATGGAACTTTTAAAGATTTGAACCCAAATTTATCGATGAATACAAACAGATGGTGGGCTTTACAGAGATTCCTAGTCTACTTTTTGATTGTCTTTAAGAACCCGTGGTCAGAATTTCAAAAATCCAAAATTTTTTATATACAAGCAGTTCTATGCATATGCATTAAAAAATTTTTAAATTGGCGCCTAAGCCAATACGTTGCCATGAGTAACTGGATAGGATTAAATCATTGTCTCTATTCAAGATAACCTTTAATTCATGGTAACCTAAGCAAAGCCCCTTAAGCCATGAAGCTTTGTTTTGTATATACTGTTTCAACTTTTAAAAATATAATTTATTCTGGAAATATAAATATATTAAAATCAAAATTTTTAATTTTCAAACTGTGAAAATGTTAAAAATTATTTCTTATTTAATAAAATTAAAATGAGCTACATCATAAATTTGAATTAAATATAAAATTAATTTTCCCGTAATTCCGAATATTTTATCATGAATATTACAAAAAAAAAAATAAATAAATAGAAAAAATCACTTAGATCAAACATTGAGACGAAAATAATTTTATTATTTTGTTTTTTTAAAATAAAGCTGAACTGTTTCTTTATTTGGAAATCAAGTTAACAAAATGAATTTTTAAATATCTATTAAAATATTCATAAACATTTAAAATAATTTCTCTTGCAGAGCTCTGCAATGCTTTTCACTTGGAAGGCACGTTTCATGCGTCTGAATTAGTGCTACTGTGAATGAAATCACTAAAATAATAAAATGAAATCACTAATGAAATAAATAAAATCACTAATTTTAGTAATAAACAGGCGCTGACTGCTGGAGGCTAACGTGATTGGCTGAATTTGAACTATGATGCTTCTCGCTCAAAGGTCATGCGCTTTCCTATAATAGACGAACTGTAGATGTCTTATTTGATCTCATACAGATATACAACACATCCGTTCACAGGTCTCTCAGTATGACTATTGCCAATGTCAATGATCGAAATGCGTCAGCCTTGTGGTTAAAACCTGCTATTAGAGAGCAGTTCCACAGACGACTCCGAGACTGCAATTCGTGATCACTTGTGTATTTCACGTGTGAAAAACATTTTCAACAAGGGGTATTTGCTGAACTGCATAGAGGAGGTGATTGGGGTTTTAAAAATCATTCTGTGAAAGCCAGTTGTTTATAAAATTAAAGGGTTTTTTTTATGAACAAGAGTTACAACATGTTAAAAAACCCGACGTGTTTTCCATCAAATGGATTTTAAGATGGCGAAAAAGAGGGGGTGTGAGGAAAGTGTTTGTGAAATGCAGAAACTGCACTGAGAGCATAAACTGCTGGGTTTGTGAGGCTGATCTATTAATGTTTGACAGAATATGCACTGCGACAATTGTAAATGTGATGCGCCAAATTGTCCATAGACTCTGATTCCTATGTAATACTGCCTTCAAATTCGCCTATGGGTGAAAAAAAAATCATGTAAACACGATAGCACATTTTGTCACTCGTTTATCATGTACATTACAGGGGAACCTGGGAAGTAGGCTTAACTCATTTTACTGCCCTTTTCAAAAACATTACTGCTATTAACAATGCTTTTAAAATCGGTTTTAAGGAGCTAGTCGAATTCAACATTGCTCTGGCATCTGATGTTCCAAATCTCACGGATTTTGCGCTTGAAGTCGAAATCGTTTTACAAGTCCTTTTGAAAGACGTGCTGTTTTACCACAATCTGAGTTTTGACCACAACGTCACCTTGAGTTTACCTCCAAATGTGGAGATTCATTTCAACACACCTGAATTCTGTAAACTGTTTAATATAGCCCAGAATGTATTCTTCAACGGGCAAATTCATCTAACTCCGGATCACAACTCTCCATTTAAGTGGGTGTCACGCTAAGGTATCCAAAAACAACCACCACTGTTCCAATGTATTGTCGAATTTAAGAGTTCCAAATTACTAGGTAACCACAAAAGTTCTTGCCGTTTTTATGTTGCCATAAAAGGAAGTGATAGAAGATATGCAAATGAGTGTCCAGTGTGGTCCAAAATCTGTCAGGGGGGGAGCAGGAAGGTCAAGACAGATTTTGGACCACACTGGACACTCATGGTTAGGTGTTGTTTGCTTCGAGGTGGGCTTGTCAGCAGCAGCATCAAGTCGCCGAACGTGTCTTGCATTTGGGGATGATGCTGTGAATGAACGCATTGCAAGGCACTGGTTCCAGAAATTCAAGTCGGGAGAATTTGCCATTTCTGATGAATCCCGTAGTCCAGTGTGTCTGGTGGACTAGACGCCAAATGGTTCACTACGAGCTGCTATCAACTGGCCAAACCATCACTGGGGACCTGTACTCCCAGCAGTTGGAACGTGTGCAACAGGCACTGCAGCAAAAGGAGCCAGCATTGGTGAATCGCAAAGGGGTACTCTTCCTTTATGACAGTGCCTGGCCACATGTGGCGCGGGTGGCCAAGGAAATCATAGAGCAGCTTAGCTGGGAAACTTTGTGTCATCCACCTCACTCACCAGATCTTGCTCCAACGGATTATCACCTTTTCCATTCTCTGGACAACCATCTTCGTGGAAAATCCTACACCAATGATACAGACCTGCAAAAGGCATTCAGACTTCTTTGAGTCCAAGACTGGCAAGTTTTACAGCCAGGGAATTGATCAACTGGGGACAAGTTGGCAGAAGGTGCTAGATGCCAATGGGGATTACTTCTAGCGATATGCTGCTTTTTGTGTACATCATTTTGTTTTCCGAAATTAAAATCGGCAAGAACTTTTGTGGTTACCTAGTACAAAACATGGTGAACCCTTTGATTTTTTAAAAGGCCGTTTTAGGGGTTCTGGTATCAATTGGCGATTTATTTTTACAGTTTACCGGTATCATAGACCATTTCATTCAATTCCCTGCTGATAAGAACATTGGTTTTATTCCTAAATAAGAAATCGAAAACTCCGTTTGGAATTATTTTAAATGATGTGAATGATGGATTCATCAGTGCTATTATTATGATACACCTAACATTCCAGAACCATGTGAATTAAAAAATTCCCGAGGAATATTACAAAATCGTAGAAACATCATCGAAGAATCAGTGGTTGTATTTTTGTATCTCTTGATTCTGACTGGTTGATTACAGAAAATAGTGTATGGATGTAATTGATAGTAAGGTAGGACCCGATTGATTGCATAAGTGGTCGTTATAGACAGGTTCTTTAGTATAATAGATACATAGGGGATCGAAAATGGCGGTCGCTGGTCGCGTTTGGCAAGGCCCGCACCGAAATAGTGTGGTAATGGCGTGGTTAGGAACTGGTGCGTGGCACCGAAGAGGCAGCAACGTGGTGTGGGAGTGGAGTGATGGCGAGGTGGTGTCAAAGTGGTATCATATCCTGCCACCGACTTGCCAGTTAGTATGTCGTCCTCAGAAGATGAAGATGCTCCGTTATTTGTGCAAAAAAAGGAAAAAATACAAAAATAAAGGCAGGCATGGGCCTCTGCAAGACTTACAAAAGACTTACTCATCATAGCTGGTAACATGCAGTTTCGCACTCTGTCTATAGCACGTGGCAGCGAAGATGCACGCCACTCGAAAATTACACTTGTCGGAGACTAGTGGTCCCTGACTGGCGCCACGCCACTTCCACTTCACTTCACCTTGACGTGCGCGTTCGCATTAGTTTACGTAAGATTGAAAAAATCCACTTGCCATTTAACCACCACGCCTCTAACACATCACTTGCTTACCACCTCAGTGCGCGCCTTGCCTTAGACAGGAGGTCGTTACGCTAACAGAGTTTTCTATGTAACTATGTAACTTTCTGCGGGACCAAGCAAAAGTAGTCGTTAGCACAGGTTTTAAAGATATTACTATTCATTTAATTTATTTTATCAACGAGGAAGATGAATCAAATATAGCAAATATTTTAAATATTTTTAAATATTGTACACGTTATAATAAGTAAGACATTCTTATTAATCACGAAGATTTAACAAACTTATCAAAAGAAAAAATGTTTATTAAAAAAAAGATTAATTCTTTTTCAACAAATGTCTTAGAAAAATGATTAGTTTTCTCAATTAAAACACTTTTATATTATTATTTATTTATTATGACCAGATTCCAAAGCCTATATATGGTCATATTATTTTATATTTTTAATTATAATAATGAAAGCATTGGTATTCATATATTGGTGATTATAGAGATTTAATTTGGAGAACATTTACATTTGAAAACGTTTTAAAATGCAAAAGTGCAATGCACTTTCGGGCAGCCTAGGACTGTTTAGAGTCACTTTTAGGAAGAGTACCGCATTTGAGTGAACTGTGCCGCAAGGCTTCTGATTGGCTTTTCGGTATCACGTGGCATAATCGCAGCCATTTTGAGTTTTCCCGGGTGAATGCTTGCTAATCTTTTCTATCAGGGATGGATGCAACCGCTATCGATAAAATAGTTTCTGTTTATCGATTGAAAGTTACTATTTGTTGATTAAAGATTGAAAGCATCCATCCATCCCTGTTTCTATGTACTTCAGTGAGCTTTGAAACTTACTTGGGAGCACTTGAGACTTTAATCAACAAATAGTAACTTTCAATCGATAAACAGAAACTATTTTATCGATAGCAGTTGCATGTATTAATAATAAACAAAGTTTTCCTAAGGTTTAGAGATGAATAATTTCGTCAATTAGCTTTTGCTTTATACGGGCCATTATGCCAGATTGTTGCGAGGTAAACTGCACTAAATCCAGTAGAAAAGGGAAATTAATGTTTTACATTCCAACTGGGAATAACAAACATCCATGCCCACGGCGGGATTCGAACCCGCGATCCGACGGATTCGAGAACTGGAAAGCCTACGCCCCAGCCCTTTCGGCCACCAGGCCGGCCCTGTCCACTCTAAATGAAATATACCATTGAGATGTAATTTAAGCAGTCCAAAAACTATGTGAAAATGAAAAAGAAAAAAATAGAAAAAAATAAATATTAACTTGTCTATTTTTTTTTATTTCAAATTCATAAATACCATGTAAGACCTAAAATTCTTTCTACATTCATTTGAATTAAATATTAAATTTATGAAATTTTATAAGTTAACGAAAAATACAGATTATATTTTGTTAGTGATGACCTAAAAAAAAAAGTGATGTAACAATTTAATTTGAGCAGTAGAGTTATCTTTTATTTTTACCACGTTAAATATATTAAAAGACCTATTTATCATGTATTAAGTGAATTTGCAAATCGTAAAATATTCCATCATAACATTTTACTCGAAATGCGGCGTGAATACTTTGAAAAAATGCTCACGAAACAACGTAATCTCCATACTGCCCTTTGTATGCAGAGAAGAATTAAACTCAAAATGGCGTCGCTCAAGACTCTAGGACTGTTAGCACCATTGCGCCATCTACTGGCTTAACTTTCCTGCAGGTCCCCCATTAAAATTAATTAAAATGACCAAAAGTAATATTTGGAAACTACTTCCAGTTTCTTTACCTGAAAAAAGATCAGGCTGTGGAGGCTAACAAAAAATAAAATTAAAATTCACTTTCAACTTGAAAGTATTGTCAGTAAATAGCGCTGAACATTAATGTCACCAGGGCTGCTTGAGTTATTATAACATGTTGCTTTTATAATTTTATTTCTGCTTGGAACTTCTGATAATTTATTCGGACAATCACATAATGTAAATAAATAAATTTCCTAAATACTTTTACAATAATCGTTTCTGATCAACAGAAATTTTCCTTTAGTGTTATTTTTAATGTTAATTAATTTAAGAGAAGGCCAGGTAAAGTGCTAAGTGTAGCCGACATGAAGTAGAGTGCTGAATGTACCCAATAGTTCTAGTACCCAAACACAAATACTACAGTTGAATTTTGATTATACAGGAATTTTTTACTTCACAGATTACTCCTGCTAACGAGTCTGACTACTTGGAATTAGCCTGAAGATGAAGTAGGACAGCTTCATCTCATTCTACTTCTTCCATGTTCATCTTTGCTAGGGGTTTTACCTGTGGGTAGGGGAAACGCAAATTAACAAATACAACACATGTTACAACCTTTAGAAGTGCTTATGTATTCAAAAATCATTATAATGGAAATACAGTGGTACCTTGGTTACCGTCGTTATCCAAGGCGTCGTCATTGTATCTTAGGGGGAAATCGATTAATTCGTTCCGGCTCCTCTCAAACAACCATAGTACAAAGATATATGCATTAAAATGTCATAAAAATATGGTACATATCATATGGTTCATAAAATATAAATGCTTAAATATTCATTTGCATCTTATACTGCATTTATAATCACATAAAATAAAGTACACTACAAGGAAAGATACCATCATCGAAAAGCGTAAACAGTTGGTTTTGATGGGTCAAATATATCTGAGCTTCACCGAAATGTCGCGTGGCTGTTGTCTATTCAACAATGTCCTCCCGCGCTTGGCTGAGTGCAAGATCGGACAGAGGTTTACTGTCATGCAGGATAAAAATATCTCCGTGTCAAATGATCTCTGTTTCTGTCTGGCTTGAAAATCGTATGCCTGTCCGTCAAAGACCAGGTGAGAGACACATTCTATCGTCTATACGCCTTCGAAACACCGGGGTCACTTCTGGAGTAATGCTGTATCTTTCAACGGTAACTCATGTCTGGTGTTTGTGAAGGGGGGAGTGAATGCTGCATCCTACATTCAGAACATAATCCAGCCCGTCATGATCTCTTTTTAAGCTGATATGGGAGGCGTGCTGTTCCAGCAAGAAAACGCCTATTCAAATGCAGCTCGTGTAGCTCAACGTGCTCTACAGCATGTACGTCAACTTTCACGGCCAGCACGCTCACCAGATCTTTCTTCAATCAAGCACGTGTGGGACTGGATTGGACGACGTGTCATCCGCGCCCATTCATCTTCGTTGTTCTACCAGATTTTTCGGCAGGAGTGGTATATAGACAGTGTTCTTCACATTGGCCCAAAGAGAAAAAAAAATCTCAAAGGCTCAGGTCAGGCAACCTTGGTGGCAGTGGAACAGTCGATCCTGCAGTTAGCCAGATGCTCATTCAGATAATGCCATACCTGTTTGTGATAACGAGTTGGGACCAAGTTCAAACGAAATTTTTGAGTTTTTCGTTCTACTGGTGCCAGTTTTGCACTTCACTTTCAATCTCTTCGTCATTTTCTTTTTTCTGAGCGATTTCCATCTCTTTGGTCCCCTCATCTTGGCGGCCAGCGTTTTGCAAATAACCAACAGATTGAAAGTGAAGTGCAAAACTGGCTCGGCCAGCAAGGGCCAGTTTTCTATTGAGAAAATATGGAAGGACTCAAACATCAATGGGACAAAAAGCATTAACAACAACGGGGATTATGTTGAGAAATAAGAAGATGATAACTTGCAAATCTAGCTGTGTTTCACATTCCTATCCTATTTAGTACATTTTAAATCACCATTTGTGACTTACTTAATGACTTTCCCTTGTATAACCAGAAATGTGGAATAGTTGATAGGTAGCGAACATCACTGTCGACACACATTAGTACTCTTGCTGTTTACAGACCTTTTGTTTCGTTGTTGTGGTGTGATATGTCGGACTTAACAGACTTCCAAAGAGGAATGACTGTTGGTGCTTCTTTAATGGGGGCGTCCGCGACTCGCATCGTCTAAAGTACTGGAAGGGTATAAAATAATCAAGCCAAAGATTACGGCGACCGAAATTACTGCAGAATTGAATCCAACTTTTATGGCACCTCAGATGAGACAAGTTCCACTTTGTTTCCTACTTCAGATCATGTACAGAAGGTCATTCACACTTTATGAAAACGGTTTTATTTTTTGAATTTTAGTCCAACAATCCATATTTATTTTTCCTGTTATGTTCTATCTGATTCCCTTGGTTCTTGACAATAGCCCGACACCGGTATTTCCAGAATACAAGGCTGTTTCGGAAGGCTACGAGGTCCAATTTGTCCCTTGCGCAGCTTTCCAAAGGCCAGTCAAAGTTCTGCACCGTCGCTTCCCGAGGGGTCTCTTGAACATCCCGAAAGCGCAGAAATCCATTGGGGCGGTTTCAGGTGATTTGGTAGGGATGTCGTTAAAGGGAACTGGCGTTATCCCGGTCTCCTGTTGCAGATGAGTCAAGAAATCTGCCGTCACCTTCCTATCTGCGATGTGACGAGGCAAGAGTTTTACGAAGATTCAAATCTCTGTTGATAATTATGTTTGCTTTTGCGGGCGATATTCCTAGTTTCGAAGCAATACTTTTTTGTGTTGAGGAATTTTCGACGGAGGCCAATTTTCGTACTCTTTGAATGACCCAGCAGTTAACCCATTCTTTCTGCAGATCGAGCTTTACTACGGGAATTGAGTATATTGAAGACCCCTTTCTTAGAAATAGCAAGACCTTTTTGTTTACAACTACTATTTGACTGTACGAGTAATTCTCCTCGGAAAGGATGGTGACATACCCTTCTAAACAACGGTCCACTTTCGGTGGCATAGTTAAATGAAAACAAAATAATAATCTCACCAACACGTACTTATGTATTGGACGTTTCTTAACCATAATTCCCGTTCACGCAGATAAATTTGCATGCACATAAAAGTGACTTTAATATCGTTTCCATAAGGTGTGAATGACCTTCTGTATACGTTGGAGATCACCACGTAAAGCGTACAATATGGACTACCTTAAACCCACTTTCAAACATGTTGGAGGTCCCTGTATGGTTTGGAAGGCCATATCATGGAACTCAATGGGGCCACTCGTCATTCTGGAAGGCCGCGTAACAGTTCAGCAGAATCTGGATATTCTCAACGACAACTCCATCCCATTGTCCAGACATTGTTACTCAATGGTGATGCGCTGTCTTCCAGGACTACAATGCTCCAATCTTGAACCCAACGAGAAAGATAGCCCTCGAAGCGGAAAAGTCACCTGACCATCTGGGTCCAAACAACAATCCAACCTTCATTGTTTCCAACAAATGGAAAAAAAACATCCAAGATGGAGTATCTCAGCTGTATTAGGTTCAAGGGGGAGGGAAGGGGGTCCTACCAACACCACCTAAAGATAAGGCCTGGGCGCTGAAACGTCATTACATTGTTACATCATCTCAGTAGGGAATTGTTAATCGTATTTCCACCAATAATAGAGAGGTTAATTACCACGTAAACGCGAACGTGTGTGACGTTTCTAAAATGACGTAGGTTTTTCATTGTTTACAATTGCAGTTGCAATAGGCCTGCACAGGTTTTGGCGTACAGTGTCATTCTGTTCTGTTCCAGCTAGTGTCAGTGTTGGTCTTTCGGTATAATATTGCCGTTCGTACCACCTAGAGAGACTGCTACTGGTCATTTCTATGTGCAGTTAGAAAGAAATGACGTGACATGTGGCAGGGAAAGTGATTTCATAAAGTTCGTGACATTTGTTTCAGAACGCGTGCTATGAAATACGTGGCACGTGCAAGCATGCTGACACATTTTTTGTTGCTATGGTAATAGGTAACAACGTCCCAAAAGATAACAATCCGATTGTAAATATTCTTGAAAATGGAGTAAATTAAATAACTTCGGCCAGCAATGATATCGTTTTACAAGGCAGCAGGGAACAGTAGGACATCAATTTTGAATCTCCATGCTGAAAAAATCAGGTGAACATGCTCTTTACCAATAGATTATTCGAAGAACATCTCAACCAACAAAACGACCGAGTGTATGCAAGGAGTCAAAAAGATATTCCTGACTGTGAGGCCCGTTTCCAGGAGTATAATCACCCCCTATATGATGATCTGGGCCAGCATGTCTGCTAGAGGGCTTGCACAACTCCATTTTTTGCGAAAGAGGGGTGAAAACGAATGGAATCATTTACAGATAACCTGTTCTGGAAAAGGTCGTGAAGCCTCGTACTAATTCCCGGTTTAAAGGAAAGCAATGGGCTTTTCAGCAAGATTCTGCGCCCGCGCAAAAAGCCAAGAAGACGTAACAGTGGCTCTAAACCGAAATAACCCATTTTATCGGCACCGAGAAATGGGCCGCTTCCAGTCCCGACCTTAATCCACTGGACTATAAACTGTGGGAAAAATTGGAGATGGCCTTCAGTAAGCCTCACGGGCGACTGGAAGCTCTGAAAAAAAATCCTTGATGTAAGCTTGGAAGAGTGTTCCTATGGAAGAGGTGCATTTAACAGTGGAGGACCAGAAGGTGCGTTTAAAGGCACACGTGTAGGCTAAGGGGAAACATTCTGAAATGTAAATCTTATATTTTAGATAATAAGTAAATATAGTATAATAAACTGCCAAACCTTGGTCATTTACTTTTTTCATATGCTAACTTTCCAGTGACCATTGGTCACGAACTTATGACACGACTGTGTACATCACGATAACGCACAAACCACACTAGCTTGTTGTACAGCAATTGCTCACTGAGGAAATAAATTAGTGTCCTCACTCCGGATCCTGCTCTGAGCGACTTCAAATGGGACGTGTTTTGCAACCATGAATGACATCAAAGCGAATGCGATGATGGAATTCCGGAAGATTCCGAAATAAACCTTCCATCAGTATTTCCAAAAGTGGCAGGATCGATAGAACAAGCGTGCGCAAGAAGTTGATTAGGTAAGAACTGCCATCAGTGTTGCCAACTTAGCCTATTTCTCGCTAGATTTAGCGGATTTTACATCAAAATTATGCACAAATCCGCTAAAAATTACTTTAGTACAGTTGAGTTTAGCCAAGGACAGATGAAGGTACGTTCATCTGTTCTTGGTTTAGCGGATTTTTAGCTTTGTTTTAACGGATTTTTTTTTTTAAGCTGTCAGCATGCAGTGTGCCCAGATTGGGCTACTTTCGTCATCAACTGGCGGGAAAAATCACATTGGGTTACACTATTTTTGGCGGACGATTGTTTATAATTTTACAAGTATTTATTATCTGTTCAAAATAAATTCTGATTGATGGTTTCAGTGGCTTTTGTCATTACAAACCATAAGAAATCCGAATAACAACCCATTCCCTGTTAATAAGCCAAAAAAGGTGTCACAACATTTTTGGTGTTTTCACGAAGTAGATTTTGGCGTTTCACCGAAAGTCACCAAAATGGGTGGATTTACAGTTTCGTGCAAATTGGGCTATTCTTGAGATAGTTTCAATCGCTTTTTTGAGCGGGAGAGGGCATCAACTATCTGGTCACACAAGCCAAATGTCTTACATTACAGTACTATATGACAATTTCGTGACTTTTCGACTGCCCCTTACTTCTAATTTATTAGGAAACTCATACGGAGCTTGAGTTCAAACTAGAAAATAAAGAGCCATACATACTCTATGCTTAATACATAGGGTCGCCACCTGTACTTTAATATAAAGTATTGTACGTTAATTTAGATGAATGTACTTTGTTATTTGTAAACACAGTAAAGTACGCAAAAATAATAAACTGTTGTGAAACTCCTATGTTGCTTCATGCATTTCTGAACAAACATAACCTCTTCAGTCATCTTCAAACAGAAAAATGGTTTGAGTTCAGTACTACAAATTGGCTATACACTGTATTCACTAAGCAACTTACATTTGAAAATCTAATAGAATATGACCATTTAGTAAGCATAACTGAATCTTTCAGTTTGCAAAGGAAAATGAACGCTGACTTGGACGGACTTTACTTAGAAACATTATTAATAAATCAGCTGTATTAAGATAGATGACCAAAAGTGTTTCATACACTTAACTACTGCCAAAAAAATGGCAGCATATTTTTAGCCATTGTAATGATTTCCCAAATATTTCAAAAATTATTTTGAAAGTTTTTCTCTGTTGTAAATACGAAGTGGCGAAAAGAAAGAAACAAAGCTTCCATTAATTTAATTATATATTTTCATCTTAATTTAGATTTTAAAGAAGCTGTAGATATGTTTAAAAATGACAAGAACTTGTTAAATGTAGCTAAAAGCAACACTAAATACTGTATGTATAAATAGTTAGAAAATACAAATTTTAAAATGTACTTTTTTTTTCATTGACCAAAACCAGTGTTCGTCATTTGTTTAAAATAAAGGAAAAGGTGGCAACCCTAGTAGTACATGATTTTACACGAATGTTTAACTACAGAGCCTACTCCATTTTATCCTTAAGATTTCAAGTTTACCTTCGTCCATATTAAACTCAGTAAGGGTTGAAGTGGAGACGGATTAAGCGGAGTTTGGATTGAATATTTTTATAAGAATGTTAATAAACATCATTTTCTTAAAAATATTAAGTTCAGCATCTAGTTCGTACACGTTTCCTAAATAAATTACAAGATACCCGTTTTGAAATACTAATGACTGATAAAAGTCAATGACATGAATTTATCGGATTGTTAAATCAAGAGTTACTTATCAATTGCTTATCGAAAAACAAACTTTCAGATTTGTTTATTCTCAAATCTACGCTCTAAAAATTAAAACTTTTAAATTAATAAGAAAAAAAAAATGGGTATAATTACTTTCAGGTTTTCTTGGAAGATACCAAGAATGGGTGGGTGGTTCGAATATCGTTTGTTTTAATGAAAACTTGATAAAAAAAAATTATTCAAGTTAAATTTATGGCTGCCTAAATTTATAGTCTAAATAATTATTGACCAAGTTCATAGCAATAATTCTCTTTAAAAAATAACAAGAAAACCAGTAAAAAAATTCTGAGAATTTCATAAATATTTTTCTCATCTTACTGTATATAACTTTGAAAACTTTTGATCGTGCTATTTTTGAATATTTTACAATAGCTTTGAATTTCCATAGCTTAAGTTTTATTTTATGACAACATTATCATTGCTGTCTTTGCTTTAAGATATGATAGCAAAGGTCATTTAACTGGCAAAGCAAAACACCAAGGAAACACAGCGTTAGTATGATTTTAAATTATTTTTCATCATCACCGCGTCATTCCATTTAATAGAGATTCATATTTAATTGATCTATAGAATACCTTAGTACGCAGGGTTTGTTTTTTTTTTCTTTAAAATAAACGCTTAATTAAAATACCTACAAACAAGTGGGAAAAATTTTAAAAAGGAAAGAAAGAAGTCGGTTGTAAATTTAAAATCGCAGAATTTAAAGGTTGAAAGTAAGCATGTAGCCTTATTGAAATAAATTTCTCCCTCCTTTTTTAATTTAATTTAACTCTGTATAAAAAAATTGATAAAATTCCAGCAAGGAAGTCGTAATAAAGATTAAATTTTGTTTTTTGTTTCCTTTTCTTTTTTCTTTTCTTTTTTTAAATATAGTTTTCATTTCCTCCAGGATCTGGAAAAATTTAAGACCATTTTTTTCCGTAAATGTTGTAATATTGTCATAAGAAATACCTTCAACTCTTAAACCCCCATTAAGGCATTCTTCCTTCCTAAAATTTAAAACGTTTATTAAAAGGAAAAACTTTTACGAAATATACACACTTTAAAAGGACTTTAAATGTATAAATAAATTGATTCCAGTTCTAAATATTCGTTTTTATTATTTTGATTAAAACACATTTTCTATGGTCCATTGCGCTAAGGCATGGGTCTTGTCTGCTCTTGAAAACGAGTCATAGGTTTGAATCCCGTCGAGGGCATGGATGTTTGTGTTTGCCTCTTTACTAACAAGTTTGGAAGACTAAGCAATGCCTCAGTAGGCTGATCCCCTGCTAGGTTAAATTTCAAATAGATCTAATGATTATTTAACATCCTTGACCATGGAAAAAGGTAAAAGAGGAATAGAAAACATAAATTAATTTTTAATAAGTGAAATTGAAGTGGGGTAGTGGGCAGATAACCTACTGAATAAGGTCACACCTCTCTGCATACTATAGATTTTTTCTTAATACATGAGGAGGAGTTTAATCTCTGGCATTAATTAAATGTTATAATTCAGTACACAGTTATGTTTTATCCATTAAATACAATTATTGGTGATCAAGGAATAAACAATGCAGTAATTTTTTTGTTGCCTTCAGCATGGTTAGTAAAGGACAAACACAAACAAACATCCATGCCACACCAAGATTCAAACCTGCAACTCTAGGATCTTGAGATCCACTGAAATCTGCATCCCAGCACTTTGTCACTGAGCCAACATGCAGTAAAACCAGGAATTTATGAAGATTCTCATCCTTATTATACTCTATAGAAAATTCAATTATCCATCAGCAGACCTGCCAACTATTTCTGGAGGAAAACTGGGTGATAGTAAATTTTTGTAGGGTAAAATATACTGTACATGTAGATAACATACTTAATTGTTACAAAAATTGTGCACTTAAATTTTACTTTTGGAATGATTTAACACAATATAGAACCCGTCAAAATTTGACGGCAAACAACTCTGTGGTTTCATAAACAATCGTAAACAATCCTCTCCACAAAGACGTCACAATCAAGAACTTTGCTAGCATTGATGATCAAATTAACAGCGATTACATACAACAATTAACGACAATAATAATGATCAATGCGCATGTGCAGAAGTGCCGATTTTGCTCTTAAAAAAGTGCTTTGCGTTTTAATATTTGTCACAATTACATATTATACACTAGTCAAAATAATTAAGGGAGTAAGATACACCGTACATGAAATAAGTACTCAGTAAGTAAGTTGCTGGTGCATCATAGGGAAAGAAGGGAAAATTTTAAAGGTTCTTTTACGAGAGTACTATTCGCCGGGTGACCGGGTGAGATTGTCAAAATCCGGGTGACGCCCGGTGAATCCGGGTGAGTTGGCAGGTCTGCATCAGGGTCAGGACTCTGGGAGAGGAGAGGGTGATGGATATTAGAAATACAGAAAATAGAAACTTTTTAAATTGTTTTATTTTTCTTGCTACACACACACACACACACACACACACACTGGCAAAAAATTATAAACCTCTGTTTAATATTCTTTTGGATTCCTTTGGTGCAAATTACAGCATGTATGCAGGCTTGCATAGAGTCAATTAGGTGTCAAAACACTTGTAAGTGCTTAGTTCTCGCAGATTTGTTGGAAGAGGATTTTTTTTTTTTTGACATGTCGTTTCAATATGCCCCACAAATTCTCAATGGGGTTCAGTTCTGGGACAGCCAGGATAAATGACTGATGTCATCTTTGTATTTGCTAAACCAATCATGTGCAATGAACAGATGCATTGTCTTCTATGAAGAAGCAGTCACCTGCCTGATGAATGTGTAGAATTGCAGGATGAACTTAGTTGGCAACAATGTTCAATTAATCTGTGGAACACATCTCATCTATGAATATCAGGAGACTAGTTCTATAGCAGTAGAAGTTCATACATAACATCACCACCACCAGAACCTTGAGTTGGTTAATAAGGTATGCTGGATCCTGCATTGAGGCTCCTGCTAAACCCTCTGCCTACTGCAGTACAAAATGTCACGTATTGTGATTTGTCAGACCACATAACTTTCTTCCAGTCTTCATGTATCCAATCATGAAGTTCCACCATTGTAGATGAATTTTTCTGTTCTTTGCAGAAATTGGGGGTTTCGTATGGGCCTCCGGCTGCCGATTTGGATCTCTTTCAATCTATTCTTGTGGGTTACGAAAAAAAAAACCCACGAAAAGTTTTTCAGTCTCGTTGGCAAGTCTTGGTTGCATACGAGATGACTGAGTATGCCCAGTTTGTGCATTTCTGATGCTATAAAAGAATGCACGTAGTGGCTCCATTTTTTTGTTTCATACTCTTTATACATGTGCTATTTTATCTCTTATTGTTTTCTGTATTCTCATAGGATCTTTAATAATCTAAAAATCTTGATTGAAAAGTAATCCTCCATATCTTGAAACCTCTTTATCTCAAATATTTTTCTGTTCCCATGAAATTCCAGATATTGAGGTTCAACTGTATATTCTCTTAAAGTAAATAGTTTGGTACTAATATAATGTTATTAATTATTTATTTTTTTTTTCAGTCAGTTGTGATTCTGTACACTCCCATGGAGAAATTTTGTTTGGAGAAATTTTACAAAATGAATATAGCTTCCAAGCTTTTTTAAGTCTTTATTTTACTTTAATGAACATGCAAACAAAAACAAAAAAAAATTAAAAACTCGTGATCTGCTTTTTTATTTCACACATTTTGAATTTGGAAATTTTTTTTAAAAAAGGAAATGATATTGGAAGCATGCAATATTAACAAAAATTACTGGAACTGTGTGGTTCCCTGTTTATAAGTATGGCAGCATCTCATTTATGGCAACTTCACAAATCCATTGTCATATCAGAAGAACATGGGGAGACTTTTTATCCAACTCTTCCAGAAAATGATATCATTCAAATGGTGCTTTTATCATTTTGGGACAACATAATGGGTCCAAAAATTCGGTGTTTATGGGCTCAAGAAGATTTTTCAGAATGTGGTAAAATAATGACATTTACTCAACTTCTGAAAAGTGTTAAATATGCACTGTTTAATTCGCTTAGTGGGACAATTGGAATGGAGTGTGTATCACCGAAATTATGGAGCAAACTCTTCATTTTGGAATGTGAAAATTCAGTCATATGTTCTGTGATTTTTCCTTTGCATAATAAAGTTGAAATTTTATACTCCTTCTCATTGATAATTCCATTTGAAAAGTTAACATGTTACATGAATATCCATCCTACATGTTTAATTTGGTTTCGGCGTCTTGTAGAATATCTTCAATCTTCATCCCAAGTAAGTGATTTAATTTTTCTTAAGATAATTTCTTTTAATGTGTTTTCTTTTTTGTTTTTTATCCAGATATGTACAAAATATGATAATTTTCTAGTTAACAGATTTTATTATTAAAAAAATATCGGAGGCACTGAATCATTTTTGCTTGGTATTTGATGCATTAAAACATAAAAGCTTAGTTCATTTGAATAATGAAGTAAGTATTTAATAAATGTTGTGAGTATGGAAAAAAGTCATAAATATGGTTTAAATTTATGATCATTTTAAAATTGAATATTATGGGATAGGGAAAAAACTGCTCAAAAATTTTGTTTTTTCATTATTTTATACTGGCTTTGAAGTATTCTAGGTTGAGCATTTGTTACACGCTTTTATTATAACAAGATAGAACCATAATCGAAAAATGGGTGTGCTTAAATGAAAATAAATTAAAAATTTGAATACAATTAAAAAATATTTTTAAATTATAGTTTTACATATTCCTAGCATATTGGATGCAACTGGATCAAGATTACAGTCTTTCTACAGATCCGAGACCTCTTGGCACTTCTGCACATGGCAGTAGACAAAGCCATTCAGAAAAAAGGAGACGCCAATCAGTCTTAAGAGATGAATCTGTTCACTGATCCAAATATCAGTGATAATTACCGTATATGACTGAAGATAGCTTTTCTTTAAAGAATATTCTAATTTTTAGTGGAATCATCTTTTATGATAATGATTCAGTTCTTCATACATTATACAAGAGCCTTCTACATCATGTGCTGCAGTAATGTTTTGGCAGTGTCACATACACTGGTACTGCATGTGGTTTTAATTTCATTGCAAAAGGATGACTCCTTCTGGGTGTAGTGATTTCTGTGGCCAGCAATATATTTCAAAACTATTTATTTGATATATTATGATTTGTAATCAAAATTTATTTTTATTTACAGTATTTTAAACTTTCAAAATTTACAGTATTTTAAACTTTCATGTACAGTCGACCATCCTATAATGCGGTACTCTGACAGTACGGTTTCCATTTAATGTGGAACAAAATTTGCAACAATCTTCCTATAATGATACTCTTATAACATGGTTTTCTATATAATTGTTAGATTAATTATATGCAGTCTTCTTATAGAAAGAATATTTCTATTACACTTTTATAGTCAATATAATGGAGAATTCCCCTGTCTTTTTCAATTTTTGCACAAACAACGCAATTTTTTGGTTTCGATTATCAAAGAATTCTCCTGTAAATGCAGAAACCATGCAAAATTACAACAGATGGCATAATCTTGACGATATTATGAGCGGTTGCGTGTTCGCATGAATTTGTTTATCCAGTTGCATCGCAAAACTGCCTGTATAATGCATTTTCCATACGAGTTTCGTATAATGCAGTTTTTATGTAATGCGGAACAAATGAGTCGCATTATAGAAGGGTTGACTAAACAGTAATTAGTTTGCACATCCTTTAGTTCTGATTGTTTAATAAAATTATATTGCATGTAAATTTTAATAATTGCAGAAGTGTAACTAGCATAAATGCTATGAGGTGTTTTTTTTTTTCCCTCCAAAAAGTGTGATGAGAAGAGAACACTACAAAAAAATATATGGTTTATCAAAATTTGAGACTGTTGAATTTGTTCCTTCTCTCCTAGTTATGGGTTTGAAAAAAATGTAAATTAATTGAAGTATCTGAAGCAGTTATTCAAAATTTAACGACATAGTGAAGTACTTGTAATTGTACTTTCAGATACATAATTTGGACCAGATTTTTAGGTTTTCCGAATCCTTTCTGGAATCTGCTATCGAGTCTCATTTACAGACTTTTGGATGTTCTATTATTATAGGATCGCAAGAGGCAAACATAAATTTGGTAAACATCTATAAAAAATGTATCTACATAAGGAATCATTTCTTTCTTAATCTATTTTTTTATTCATCTTTCTTTTAATTCTAATTTTTTTTTTTTTTTAATATATTCCTGCTCTAGATGGTTAATCTTCTGTCTCAATTTCTAGATATGAAGGAACGATATTTCTGCAGCTTGGCCTCTTGCAATAAAAATTGGTCTTACATGCCAGCATTATTAGTACAAGGTTTAATGAAGGTCATCCTTCATATTTTTTTTATATTGATTCCATTTCTTTGTAAAAATATAAAGAATTTTTTCTTTTAAAAATGGTTACTGTTGTACTCATGTTTATTTTATTCACATATTCTAAAACTTAGAATAAGCTTGGAGAAGTTGATATAAATTCTGAACACTTCCTGTGGAATAAATATCCTACCACAATTATTGATGTAGACTTGGAGACTGTTTGTCAAAGTAAATATCGATACGAGAGAAACAAAATGACCTGGGAAAATAAGGATGAATATGCAAAAAAATGGATTGAAAAAGGATTACTGAAGAAAACCAGGTATTTAATAGTGAGGTATACATTCTCGGAAGTTATCGTTTAATGCTTTGATACTTACCGTGTTTTTGAAAACATATTACAAATAATTATTTTAAAAACAATAAACAAGTCCTGTATCCAGATGCAAAGTGCAATGACTGTACATACACAACATACAGATAACCAAACCCCATGTTCTGTATAGTAACTGTACCTTCCAATGTAAAAAGCACCTCTTAAGTCTACAGAACATTCCTTGGCCACATGTTATGAACATTGATCTGTGCCAAAAACCAAAGGGCAAAATCTTGTTATATTTGTGGATCTTGTATGGTATTAGCATAAAAGAAAGTGCAGAACTTTCGAACTATTGACCATGGATAAACAATTCACATGGCACTGCCTGAGCACTGGTGTAGAATTTGGGACACACGTTCCCTGGTCAGCCACAGCAAACCCGTCAACAATTTTTGTGTGGGGCAACACTCAAATCTGTGTCTTCAAATTTAACCCATTTATTGACACAAGCCCTCTTCTCAGTCCTTTCAGGCGACAGTATTCCCTCCAATGCAGCATTGCTATTGCTGCCATTCTAATAAAATCACTTGACTAACAGCACACAGTCCCTCTTCTCAATAGCCATGCTATCCCTTATTGTAAAGCATGTGTCAAATGATGGCTGGCATATGATTCTGTTTGTAGCAAAAATTGGAAATCATTTTGTTTTCCAGTGCTATCACCTGCATTCTGCATTCTTGCATTAAGCATATCTACCAATTATCAGTGTCACACATTCGTAACTACTCTCAAAGAGCCAATTAATTTAACATCCCAGTATAGATCTGCATTTTGGCAGGTTGGAAAGGCATGTAAACTGTTACAGTCACATGAGCTCCCTATCACCTTTCCTGTCATATTTATTGCCAATCATATGATCTACCATCAGCTTCACTCTTTGAAAGTTCTTTCCTCCTTAGCTTCTGGCTTAAAAAATCCCAATCCCACTTCTTTGTTATCCTTTTGAATAGTCACAGAAGCCTACAATAGAATTGCAAATGTATGTAGCATATTTTTTGGCAAAGTACAACATAGTAGATAATGCTTTAATAACCAATTGAAATGAACTAAGATAATAGAAAACATCCAAAATTTTATTAGTGAACTGAAGGGTGGTGATTTATGGAAAGTTTGCTGGGTCCCTGTATAATACACCATTTGATTGGTGATTTTCCTTCTTTCATTTGATCTTTCTCTTCCATTTGGAGGGAAAAATAAGTATTCTTACATTTTATTTTCTCTCCTTGTTTATTTTTATAAGCAATACCAGAACTTAATGTCTGTTCGTGTAATAAAATTCCCCCCCCCCCTATTTTTTCCTAAATTCTAAATTGATCGTGAAATTGAACCAACATACATGGATAATGACATAACCTGCGGACATCTAATACGGAACTAAAGCAGAATTTCTATGTGAAATTTTAGCATACATTGTAGAATGGTGAAAAATGAGCTGCATTGTCAGCCTTTGAAAATCTTAATTATCACCTGAAATTTGAGAGTACCGGTATTTATTTTATTGAAAATTACTTAAATCCCTCAATCATATGCGATTCCAAAGCCACGATAAACTGTTAAATAATAAGAGTTAAAGAACATCACATTTATGCTTGTCCATTTCTATTACTCTTTTGAGATTAATTATCATGGTAACTTTAATTTATGCTGGAACTGTACTGATCTATTGCTGGTTCCAAATTTCAGAGATTTCTTTGATGATTTTATTTCTGATAGTCAATTGGTTAAAGCTGCTGTTAGTGAGGTAAAATTTATGATGAATTTGTATAGGTTAACATTATTCGTAATACAAATACAGTATTTACATATCAATTATTTTTTCAGTTTAAATTATGGAATCAGAAAAAAGAAGTGATCATTCATTCATTTTGTCATCAACTTAAATATCGAGGTTTTTTATTGCTCAAACTATACGAACAATGCCTGTAAGTATATAATTTTATAACTAGTCAGACTTAATTCAAATAGCCTATAAAATTTCAAAAATAACAGAGGGGAAGGGGTTGAAGAAAAAAAAATCTCTGGCAATTTGTGCAAAGAAGCATCTATCCAAGATGTATAATGAATGCTAAGTACATCCAATGTAAGATTGACTTGAATTAGATTTCTTCTCTTTAGACATGTATTTTTTTATGTGCTACTTATAAAATTTATACTTTGGTGAGGACTATAACCATGGAAGCGAAGCTCTAACAGTTTCCTATGTTAGCTGGGGTGCCAATTTCCTTTGCAGCGGATGGAATGGCACTGCAGTAATCATGGCGATGCCAACTGGCCTTTTTCTGCTCTTCCCCAACCTCCCACCTGTGGTATCTAGGCAACGCTGCACAAGTGGCTCTTCCCACCCCGTTTCTGATTTTAAGTTACTGATTGGACTGGAAAATTTGAATGAAAATAAAACAAACTGAAAACAGATACAGATAAATAAGTCTTTTTTAAATTTTTCTTTCTATCAGGAATATATGATTGAGGAATATATAAAGCAGTAATGCAAAGCAGAAAGCAGTAAAGAGAATATTACATTTTTAATAAAATACACAGAAGAATAGATATGAGATGGAACTTTTTTTTAAAAAAAACAAAATAAAAAAACTTTCAACAACTTTAACATAATAATTTCAATGTTAAGTGCAGTAGATTCCTTTTAAGCATTTTGTCCTGTTATTTTTCCTGGTCTCGCCTTCGCGAAATGCCATAGTTCAAAACCTTAATGTCTGCTCTTAGCGTGGGAACCAAAGATATACATAGAAAACATATATATACATATGTTCGATACTCGGTATACCATTGGTGGAAATGTGACGAGCAACATAGGTGATGAGAGAAGCCCTTAACATATCATAATTCGTCATGCTTGGTTTCCAGTTTCGAATCTGCACCACACTATCTGCTATAGGGTTTTTTAACATGCATCACTGAGCGGGGCAACAAGGAAACTAGGGAGCTTTGCTACCTTATACCGTGCTATAACTATTACGAAATCAAAAACCCGATTTGATCACTGGAAAATAAAAATCACCCAAAAACGTTGCTTCGTTGTGAAAGATGATTCCCTTCATGATTCAGAAAAAAATGAAATGTCCTAAGAGGACATCAAACTATAAACAAAGGAGAACATGTGAGTTGGTCACGGAAACAGTTTTGCATTGTTGTTGCATGTTTAAGCATTGTTAGCGGTGGCTTGAAGCACATGCCGGGACTGAAAAGTCACCTGATCATTGTTGCCTGAGCAACAATTTTTATTTAAATCTTTACTATACATATTTATCTCATCAATCGATCACAAACCATAAATAAAGGAGAACATGCGAGTTCACCACACGAAACAATTTGAAAGTGCGAGCTTTGCAACAATATGAATTTGAAGCTAATTACTGCGCAAACTCAACGCGGATAAAATCTTGTAGAAGAATATACGGAAATCAATATATTACAAATTATCCATGCAAAAAAATTAAGAAGGAAATCTGTATCAAAGTTTGTCAGCAAATTAGAACTGACAATGGTCAGATTAATTAACTCTGAGCCAAGTTGGAGTAGCAAATGAGATTAATTATTGCTTCAGCATTTCTAGAATACCCTCTTGGTAACACATAAAAAGGTACTCAATATCAACTTATAAATCAAGGTTCCCCTTTCAATTTTGCCATCTGCATACGGTGCACCACTTGCACCCTCAGGTGGCATGGACTTGTGTACAGGTAAATTATTAGAGGCTGAGTGCTTTTACTACTGTTGAAACCCCATGCTCCACCTCTGTTCTATGCATGACTTTGGAGTTTCAACTGAAACAGTGTGCGCTGAAGGAAACAGTAGAATGGTGTGCCTCATGATATCCGCAGTCTGGCGAAGGAGGATAATGCAGTGTTGGTATTACTGGCCCATTGGTACTGCAAATGCTTGTTTTGCATTGAAAGGCATGACAGCTGTTTTTATTGTCGTCTGTTATGGCTGATGCGAACTTTGTCTGATGTTGCCTGATGCCTGAATAGCAGGTGAAGTGTACATAAGTCATGAAATAAATACCATTGTAAGTATCCACAGCTTATTAGTTATCATATACACTCCCAGACAAAAATATGGAGATTTTTGAAACATATGAAAGGTTCATCTGAAAAAACTGTTTAAAAAAATAAAGGACTTGTTCATGCATTATACGATGATTTATTCGAACGTTACTTAGTTTTGTTTCTGTACACAAAACATTTTATGTACTTCAAACAATTTTTTTTTAACAAAACATACAGAAAAACAAACAGTATTGAAGCCAAAAGTTTGGAGATTTGTCTATACTGGGACAAAAGTTTGGAGATTCTTTGTTTAGTATTAGGTCCAGCTGCCTTTAGCATTAATAACTGCTTGCACACATTGTCTCATAGACTTTATGAGACACTGACAATCATCTCTCGATATTTCACACAAGGCATGGGACACAGTTTTGAATAAATCCTTGTTTGTTAGAATTTTACATATGGCAACGTTTCGCTTCATTTTACCCCAAATTGTTTCCATAGAAGGTGAATATTTCCTGGCCATTTTAGAAGGTGAATATTTTGTTCTTCCAACCAGTTCAGTGTCGCGTTTGCTCTGTGACAAGGTATACTCTAAAGTTCCATCAGGAAAGTAAAAAGCAGCACCTGGTATCAGATGATCATCAATTATTTCTGTGTAATAGGCACTGCTAAACTTCCGGTCCCATATGCATGTATTGTTCCATAAGCTAAGATGCTTGGTAGAAATTTGATTCTATATGGTACACATCTAAAGTCCAGCTTTTCTTGTTTCTTGCACACAACTTTTTCTTTATCATCATTCAGTGGCTAAATCTAGATTCATCACTGAATATGACTTTTTGCTATTGTTCTATAGTCCATGTTAAGTGTTCACATGCGCTCTCAAGTCCTTTTTCTTCATTCGTTTAGTTAGGAGAGGCTTTTTTGCTGCAGAAGGAAAAGAGTAACCTCTCTCTTTCAAACTCCGGGTTGTTGTCTTTACCGAAACTTCTATTTTGCTGATTGGATTCCATTTGGCAGTAATTTCTCTTGCCGTTTGAAAGCGTGATATTCTCTGACAATACCTCTTAGATGTCTATCTTCGGCTTTACTTGTGATGCTTTTTCTGCCGCACCTTTGCTTCACAGTGCAACTTCCAATTTTCTTATATTTTACAATAATCTTGCTTACAGATTTTGTAGTTAAGTTGAGATCTTTTGCTATTTTAATTTGTTTTTCTTGCCATTTCCTAATAATTAAGTCATGAATAGGTTGAGGGATCTGTTGTGTAAGAGGCTTATTGAAAATTTAAGAAGAAAAATTCAGCACATCCCTAAATTGTAATCAATCAACCCATCTTAGATTAATATACATAATCATGACGTCTATAGCTAAATTTCTGCAACTAGAAACTTCAAATGTTAACGTTTTTAACAAAATCTCCAAACTTATGTCTCAGTATAATTAAATCTCCAAACTTTTGACTTCAATGCAGTTGTTGTTTTTCTTGTTTTTTTGTTCAACAAAATTAGTTATTACTCAAAAATTTTTATGAGTAGTTAATAAGATGGTGTACAGTGCTTCCACTAAAATTGACAGAGGGCAGGGTGTCAACTGCAGAAAGAGGGCACATCATGCAGTGTCAAGGCGTCTCATGGGGAAGGGGGGTGAGGGGTAGGGACAGGGCTAAGACTAATTGTGTGCTTGTTTTATAAAATCAGGCGGAAGAATACATGGAAGAGCAACAGCAAATTGATAGGAACTATTTTCGCGGAAAAACACTGTTTTTGGGAACGAGCGCACTATTCTCGTGACAGGGCGCAGCGCCCTCCTAAAATAGGCTAGCGGGAGCACTGGTGTATATTAAGTGTACATCACTGTGTAATGCATAGTCCAATTCTATTTTATTTTAATAGCACTTATCTGAGATGAATCTTTTAAATTTTCAAAAATCTCCATATTTTTGTCTCAAAGTGTACTTCATCACTCCATGCTTTGTCAAGCTTACCACTTTCTCCTGCCAAGTGTAGCTGATACAGTTTCTGCACATTGGTCTTACACTCTGTGATACAGCATGGCACTAATTTGTGAATATTCACCTTGTGCAATCATTCCATTTTTTAAATCTTGGTTAATATTGTTACTTAAAGTTGCCTGTAATGTTGTGTTGCATTTGGGATTTACAGTTTTGATACTAGCCTGGCCTTTCTCACCATTCGGTTGTCCACTTTGGTGCTTCTTAAGGGGTGGTACCGAGCTTAGTTCTTCTCCTAGTCATGTTTATTAACCCAGCTTAGATATAGAAAATTTACGGCTTTTATATTGGTTGATTATCCGAGAATGAACCTAAGGTTGGAAAGGCCATTTATATACCCTTCCCAAAAGGGATTATTCACGGTGGAGTCGTTTTTACTAAGCCTAAAACTAAAACTGGATAACCAATCTTGTCGATAATGGCTTCATGTAACAACAAAAACGTGGACTCTCGACAACAAACACACGAACCATGAGAAATTCCAATTTCGTTAACATAAATGTGAATCAACTTCTGATATTCTCCTCCATCAGAAGTTTTACTGATTATTTTCGAGCCATTATTGCCAAAAAAAAATTAAAATAACCAAACTGTTTCAGAAGTACAATCAGGTCATGGTTACTGCTAAATCTTGAATACTATAAAAAAGAAAACAGCATCAAACTGTTTTTTTTTGCCTCTATTTGCAATTTTTATAAAGTACGTCATCCCATTTTAAATGTGTTAAATTATTTATGTATTTTCTTTTTTTATTTTTCAGAACTGACGAAGATCTTTTAATTCATTTGAAGAATTCACCAAAATTATTACATAGTTCGGTTACTGCAGAAACAAGTGGCGATTTCAAGATTATTATGGCTTTTGCTGAAAAACTGAAGCCAGGAATATATGAAATCCTGACTAGTAAACAGTTCTCTTTCCTCCAAGGACAATAATTTCATAACTTTGATTTTCATGGATACATTCAAAAGAACTAGCTAAATAAGAAGTGATTTCAATTATTTATTCTTTAATAGATTTCCAATTTAATTTTTATAGAAATTACTTTTTAAATGAAAACAATTTCCTGAGCAATTTTTAAAAACAGTTCATAATGTACATAAGATACTTTATTTCATTATTACTTTATTAGATATTTAAATAAAGTATCTAAAAAGTACTCATAACACCATACTCATAATTCTCAGCAAAGAACACTTGGATGATATTTTTTCTAGCATGTCAAAAGATACTGTTAGGAGAAAGGAGAGTGAGTATGAATCTAACAAATTCCTACATACCAAGGAAAAATATCCAACTTTTCCACATATACAATATATTGCTGGAGGTGGATTTCTTTATACCTCCTCCTTCTTTACGGCTGCAAAATGTTAAGGTTAATGAAAAGCATTACTCATGTTGAATATCGATAAAATAACCAATATTTATAGTATTTAGTTTGGGGTTCACACTGAAGTTTCTTTATAAAAATATAATGTATTAGGAGGAGAACATTTGGTCACTCTAGAAGTCAAATGTTGAAAGGGCAAATGCACTGGAAACCAGAGGTTCCCATCAGTTCTGATTTATGGCCACATTACAGCTATTATTACTGGCTACTTCCTAGTAAATATCTGAATTCAAACTGAAACTCTATTCAAAAATATTTTTTTACCCTGGAAACGTGACCAATTAAATATTACAAGGTTTTAAGTTGCCCTGAAATGTTCATTATCCAAAACAACCTTCTGAAAAATTGGTTTGTCTGAAATTTGGTGTGTCAAGTGCTCTGGGCAAATCCACCTGTAACAAAAATCCTTGGAAGTATGGCATAATCACATGCAAGTTAATATTACTCCATTCCATCTAAATAAATTTTTTTGAAGCGTTTAAGAGGGAAGGCACTTAACAGTGTTGCCATAAATCAGATGCTCGAGAACATCTGGAACCATGGTGACAAAATATGCTTATCATACAGATTTAACATATAGGATAACCAATATTGTGCAAGACTTTGAAAATAGCGCACAATTTAAAATCGTAAATTGTATTGGGTTAATTGTATTTATATTTTTTTTTTTAATTTTATTATATTTTTAATTTTTTCAATGGGCAATTGTCCTAAAGCCAATGAATTTACGGTATCCATTAACAGCCTTATTATTTATTGTCCTCGTCGCATTTGACCTAGGATTAAATTTGATATGTAGATTCCTCTAGGGGAGGATTTCCCACTTGTCTGCAGAACCAATTTAAGAGTTCATATGAAAAAATGATGTTATCTGAAGAAAAAGCATAGAAATCACGTGATGGAAATCATGATTAAAGGTTAAGAATAAAACATATTGAGCCAGTTGTGGAAGGAATTCTTCAAAAGAGAAAAAATAAAAATGGCACGATAATTAGAAATCATTGAAATTGTTTATTTATTTATCTACTGGTTTCTCAATTAGGCTTTGGAATATTATGGGCTCTGGTTTGCTTTTAAAAAAGGACAGCTAATTGAGAAACCCTGCTCTAAGTATGATTATATATACTAAGAAGTTTGGGCTGGATTAGCTATTGGGGTTGAAGTTATACGGGCCAATTTCATTAAACTAATGCTTCTGCTACCTTCTATACTCTTTGCAGCAGTCAATTTCCTCTGATATTTATCAGGTAGGTCATCACAAAAATAATGTTTATGCTGATGTGCTAGGAGCCAATTTTGCAAGAAATGCCAATGCAACTGTCGAAGCTATAGCAAAATGCTTTAAATCATCATCATCGGCAGTCTACTCCTTGCAAGAATTTGGAAGGTCTTCGTAAGAGGGTTCCACATGAAGTGACGAAAAGCAATCTAAGAGAATTTGGATTTGCTTTAATTCCCAGTACGTGGATCTGCCAAACGTAGGTCGGGAACAGCCTTGGTTAAAATCATTCGTCAGTTGTTGCACATTGGGTGTCCTATTTCCGTACAAGTCTTTTTAATATCCATGAGTCAGCTATATGAAGGAAAAACCTCTTAACAACTAAAGAACATCCAAGCATATCATCTTGACTCCAGGTTGCAATTTTTTTCTTTTTTCTAATTTGCAAGTGATAAACAAGAATCAGTTACGATAGATTCTTAACTTTTCTACAGATGGGATGGCATCTTTAGGATTTTTTATAAGTGCTTTTAGGTGCTATCCTACCTCTGGGAAAAGTCGTGAATCAATCTTTCAGATAAATCAACTTGTTTTGCTAACCATTCTACTGTATATCTTCTGACTTCAGCTCAATGGCATTTCCCACATACACACTTATTGTGAATGTTTCTTAAACTTTCTCATTAAAGTTTTTTTAATGCATGATACAGATTTCTGCTCTGGAATTGTCCAGTCATTAATAGTAGACAGAAAAATTTAATGCAATTGTCCAGTACCTATAATTTGCACATTAATTAGTGAAAGGAATATATGTAGTATGAATCCTTGAGCCAATTTTTTTTTTGTTCTATAACCATCAAAGCTCTCTGAAATCTTATTCTGAATTATAGTAACTCCTTATGAAAAAACCGAGCTTAGGGGATGTGAAGTTACCAGTCGACTCAAATTTAAAGGCAATTACTTATTTTTATCATGATGGCCTCTTCGTTTATCTTTCCTTGTGCGAACAGTGGATTCATTTGCTTCAAATATTTAGCTTGTATCAGTATTGCACTTTTCCTCAGTCAACATGTCAAGAACTTTCAACTTATTTTAAGTGACAAAACCTTTTTTGCTCGTTTTGACAAAATGGATTGTCACAGTTTTTCTTTTTTAAAGCCATAAGCATGCCAATGATCAGTGTTTGCAAACAGAAGGTTCGTAAAATACCACTGTTTACATACATTGAATGTATTTTCCCATGTGAACAGGAGAATTCCCTAAAAGACTGGATGTGAAAACGGAAACCCCGATAAAAATAGATTGGGACAAACCGTGAATATGTGAATTTCTCAGTACATATGAAGGGGGAAGGATCCAAAAAATTGGACATGGATACCGAAGGATTATTGTAATGCTTATTTATGGAACCCCAACATGTGAAAATATATACTCCTTTTAATGGAAAATAGAATGACAAAAAATGAAATAAAATCTAAATAAAAGCACCCAATGTGGAGAAATACAAATGAGGTGGTAGTCTTATGGAGACTGATGTGGACAAAAGAAAAAAAAAACACAGGTGAAGATAAGGACTTGTAGAGTAACAGTCGCAGTAGAAGCACATAAAAGTAGGAGAAAATCTGGTGATGAGGGTCCAATGATGAGAAGCACAGTTGAAAAACAAATTAAAAGTTAATGAAATTTCAAAAGCGAGATAATATATCTCTTCTCCAGTTTATCAATAAAATTTCACTTACAAAACATCAAAATTGAAAACGATGAGTGTTAATTAAAAGTGAAGAGGTATTGTTGGTTGTTGCATTATTTTGTTATTCTACTTTCCATTAAAAGCAGTATATATTTTTAATCAATTGTATATCACTACAACTCCCAACATGTGAAATTCACCCATACATAAAAACATTTACTGCATTTTGTGTTGAGGAAAAAAAACAAATGACTCCAGTTTTGGTAACAATAAATTTACTCTTATTAAAACTTATAACAATTCACCTTTCCACCACGAAGATTACATCTTGTATTCAGAAAAACTTAAAACAATTTTTCCATGATTTTTTTAAAATGATAAAAATAACATGATCAATTAAATTTATTTATTATATATAACATTTACTTTCTTGTTTTCATATTAGTAGTCATTTTTAATATCATAACATTTCATTTTAAATGAAATTTTAATGTTCACCATTAACATTCAGCAATACATGGAATGAATTCATGGTAAGGCACAGAATTATTATAATTCTTTCTTGCCCTTCACAACTTAGACTTTGGCATTTTCTGAGTGAATTGCTGTAGCTTAAGAGCTAAACCCATATTGCCAGAAATTTTTAATTTTCCTTGAAAGAAAGCCTAAAATAAAAGATTGAAACATTAGCATGGCTCACTAAAAAAAAAAAAAAATTACCAAGCATAGCATTAAATATCAAGAATACCCTTTGTGGATCTAATTTTCCCATCATTAGATCTGCCAAATCTTCATCTTTCATTGTGATGGTACAATCAGCTTTGGCTGAAATAGTTTAAAATTTCATGCTTTAAAAAGTGTCAGTAATGACAATAATAAACTGATTCAATTAAATGCTCACAATAAATGTTAAAAGACAACTCTATGGTCAATACAACTTTATTTAAATCAAAAATTTAGCACATTAATAACATCGTGGCATATTAAAAATTTATAAATTCAAACCCTAAATGTGTGTTTTTTTATGGGGGGAGGGGGGCATCCATCTCGAAGAGGTCAATGGAGTCGTGGTTTTGCCTCACAGTGTAAATTAGTACATCACACGCGAGATTAATGATCATCAATACGTACATTAATAAAATTACCCCAAACACCTTTCATTTTATACAGCCTGTTTCACCATTTATTCAAGCTTACGAAACCATACATCCCTAAATATTGCTTTTATTTGATCCTGTTGTACTTTTCTCCCTTATCTATGCAGACAGTATACAATTGTTTTGTGGTATTTAAATTAATTGTAAACTCTCATTCTACAGGGTGAGTTTAAAGTTGCAAACATTGAAGTTAGCTGCCAATTTAAGAACTTAAATGAAAGCATCACATTAGTTGAAATGTTGGCTTTTAATTTTAGCAGGCAAACTTTAAGCGTTTTCTTTTTTATAAGTCATCCTTCAGCGCGTCATTTCCTGGAGATTATGCCCCCTCGCTCACCAGATTTTCACTCCATTTCTTCCTATGTGGTTTACATGAATACTCCACACGTGATTCCTGTGCTGAAAACGAACAACACAACAGCCATTTCTAACATCAATGCTGCTATGCTTTGTAAAGTCTCACAAAATCTGGTAAAACGAACACGCTTTTGTATTTGCGAAAGAGGACGTCATTTCGAACATTTATTGTAACACGAACATGCACCTCATTTCCAACTTTTATTGTAACACTTAAAGTTTGTTTTATTTTTAGCAAAGCCAACGTTTCAACTAATCTCCGATACTTTACTTTCATCTGAACACAACTTCTGTGAAGTTAAGCAACATCAGGTACGGCTAGTCATGACTTCAAATGACTGGCTGTTTCACTTTCAACCCCAGCTTTCCATGGGTTGACACGAAATACTCATTCAGTTACGTCGGTGTTGCCCACTATAGTAGTGTTTTTTTTTTTTTTAATTATGTAATTAAATTAAAATACTCACACACTCCCCTTTTAGCCTCCACATTGGGTTCTATTATGCAAGATAAAAATACTGCCACTTTGAATCTTACAATTATTATTACCATTATTACTAAAGTGTTAGCCAGTATTCAGAGCATTAAAATATCTGAATATATTTAAAAATCAGAAAGCAGGATAATAGTAGTTTAATTCAGTTATTTTAATAACCTCGATAGCCTCTTAAAATACGAAGATTGCCATTGTTACAGCATGATCCTGAGCTGCCAATTTAAAAGAAAACCACTATAGTAAAAGAACTCTTTTGTTTGTTTATTGAGAAATGGAATTTTTTTGGAGATATGAATCCTGGAAAGATATAAAAGCCAGATTCTCTCTCTTATTGCTTCACCTGAAGTGAGGCACTATGGCTAGTTCTAGGAAATCAAGTGCATCTTATGAAATGTTTTCACTGAAACTATACAACACATTCAGGATTCTAGTGAATATAATGTTTTCTTAATGAAAGAAAAGGAACCTCTTGCCCACAATAAAAAGTGTTTTTAATAACACGTATACGTATTTCGGTCACCCTGTGACCATCTTCCAGTGTGATACAAGGTTTGAGATGAACAGGTACTCAAAAATTTAAATAACGTTCCTTTTCTTTCATTATGTTTATTATCCACAGTTCTTGGTTGGTTTCTTATGATGCTTTCTGCATTCACAAAAAACGAACGTTATTGGGTAAAATAACTTCTGGTGGATCTGAACATTTTTTTTTTTTGTGATCTTTCCATAAAAATAAATTTCCTCCCTTCAATTTTCTTTAACACATTTCAGTTTATCAGCTGTTCATTGCTCATTCACTCGAAATGCCCAATCCTCAAACTAAAAAATTTGTGACTATATCCACTAAAATTCTCTTACCTCCATACATATCTCTTATATCATCATTCAGGCCAATATTGGCTTCTCGTGCAACACTACTTCTGTATATTAACAGCAACATTACACTCTTTCACATACTGCCAGTTTTGCACAAACTAATAAATTCTTGTTCCTTGCATACTTATCCAGAGCAATGACAACCTGCATCTCTGCTCTCTTGAGACCTTGCCATCAAAACCACCATCTCTTATAGTACTCTATAAAGCCATTTATTTTTGAGATCAAGAGAATTTAAGTCATCAACTCCTGTTAAATACAGGGCAATTCTAAACTGTAACTTACTACGGGGCAACATATAAGGTATCCATGAACAGGAAACTCAAAAGTTTACCTTCATCACAATGAATCCAAAGTACTCAATTGGAACCTGCCTGTCACATGACTAATGTTCAAGTAATAGTTTAATTCTAGCTATACACAGCCACCATATCCACAGAGATGATATTAATCCTTTCACTATGTAAATAAATTTCATGCTCATTCCTGATAAGATAAAATTATCCACTCTTCGCAGCATAACGAGAAGTTTTTTTTTAAAGCCCTTGGGATGAATCCAATTTCCGCAGGTAAAGGTAATGAATTTTTAGCTGGATATATCTGCTTTATGCAGCAAAAGGGATAATGACAGCAATAATTCACTGTCAAAAATAGGAAAGATTTTATGGTATAAATAGCAAGGTTAAAAGAAAAAAAATCACAGGAAGGGCATATTACTTTTGCAATAACAGCACCCTGGACTGAGCACAATACACACATATACATTCAAAAATACCATAGCAAAGGTCAATTTTATTATCACTAACAAAAGTGTGCTACAAAGTTGTGATCTTTCAAATGTCCAGTATTGATCTTGATCAATAATCTTCCCCTTCTGCTACTAGATAGGTAACTTACAAGTTAAGATTACGGCATTTCTTGTAATTAGAAGCACCTTAAACAATCATTAATTACTTAAATTCTCTTTAGTATGCCCCCCCCCCCCCCCCATGACCAGCTTTAAACAAATTTCAGTTACACTAGTATTCATCAACCTAGAACTGCCTGCACTACTTATAAAATATGATCAAGTCAATTAAATTAATATAATTTTAAAGGAAACCAAAAATAGTAACATTTACTGTTTTCATTGTATGACACTTTGCCATTAGCATTCTTTGCATCCACAACCCATAATCCATCTTTGCCTCCTGGTCCATTAGTAACTTTAAAGCAGTAAATACCCTGAATTTTTTTTACCCAAGCAGGGCCATCCTATATTTAAAAAAAAAAAAAAAAAAAAAAAAGAAAAGAAACAAAATATTTAACTTAATTTCATGGAATATAAAAGAAAATAATCAAAACAAATTTATGTTACAGGATTACAAATACATTAAAAAATCCATTATGATCCACACTGAAAGCAAATTGCCATTTTAACATATTTAACAGATGGAAGAAATGTTTGATAATGCACTTAAGGCAGAAGCATCGGAAAGGGCTGTAATGTACCCTTCCCAGTAAGGTCCGATTTTCAGAGACCTTTTTATGATATTTACTGCTTTCGAATGAAACACAATAATGTGGATAGAATAGCATCATGACATGTGCACGTGACTGGTAGCATTCACGCAAGAAATTGTTAACAAAGATCGTAATCAACCTTCTGTATTTAGAGTACCAACTCTAGTCACATCTCACTAGAGCAATAAATAATAAGTAAAAACAAAATGATAACGATCATCATCATGAGATAGAAACTAACATTGCTGTTAAGAGCCTCATGGAGACTCAACCTATGATTGTTTTCACATTTTACTGTGCTTTTGTGTATTTCATATGTTCCTCTACTTTCAATTGTTATTAGTATGCTTGATTAATATTATTCTGTAACACTAAAGCATATGCACAATGTGGAAGATAATAATGACTGAATAATACAAATAATGGTTATATGATTAAACACAATAGAAAAATACACTTCACACTTTCACATTTGCTCTATATGGATGACATGGAGGCATATACAAACAAAATTACCAACTATTCAGATTACACACACTTTGTTTAAAAAAAAAAAAAACATTTGCAGTTTGACAAAGGCTAAATCATCCACATTGAAAAAGGGTGTTCTCAGGGATGGAGGATTCATGTTGAAAGAACATGGTTAACATTGTTGCTATTAAAAAAAACGATGGGAGTTACATTTACAAGTATTAAGATTCAAACATTTAATACAAAGTTCACAATCATTAAACAATATTTTCATAGAACCAAGGCAATACTCTAATTCAACTTCAAAAAATTAACCAAGGCTGTCAACACTTAGGCCATCCCATTACTACCCTATTCCATTGGAGTCATTCAGTAGACATAAACTGAGGGACTTTCAAAAAGAAACATGAAAAGTGCTTACCAAACATAGAAAACATCACTCACACTTGGCAATTGTAAGGCTGACCCTTCTTCGTTCTGAGGAGGGGTAGAGGAGGTTTCATTGATATAAAGTAACCTTTGCATCACAACTACATTCAATCACTCAGAAAATTATTTTACTCTAAACAGCACACCTCATTAGTGCACAAAGCAATCTGATACAAAACAGACACCTTTATATCTAAACAGCACACAACATTCAAACAACATCTACAAGCTTCAATCATGGCTTGGAAAAGGAACTCTTCAGATCACCCTTCAGATCTTGACCAACCACATGCTGACAGGAAAGCATCGAATTTTTGATTTCTTTAACTTGAAAGGGGGCCTATGTATATATAAAATCCATTTTTCAAATAAGATAGGCCAATGAGCAATATCAAAATTTTTTCTTCAAAAGCTGATACTGTATATCAGAAGATATTTTATATAAACTAACTAGAAGGGTGGATTTTTCTTTATAAAAAAAAGGGGGGGGGGGATAGCACCATAACACATACATTTAAACACATACATATTTATCAGGTTCTCAAATAAATAAGAGCCATTTCTATGCTGTTGATATTTATTTGAACTCTAAAAAAAGTTCATTTCACTTGTTCCTTTCTCACTCTGGAGACTATACAAACATTAAAAAAAAAAAAAAAAAACCATTTATGCAATCTTGCATGAAAAAAATTGCATATTTTTTTGAGTACCTGAAATGTAAGTAAAGCAACAAAAATAAATTTATATTTAAGGTCTTTCTAATTTCTAAAATTTTTGAAAATAAAAGGATAACAATAAAATAAAATGGGAAATAATAAAATAATAACCATTTCCAGCCCTTGCTTAATGGCATTGAAAATATCTGCAGATTTGAAGCCATCTGGAGAGTCTGCAACAGCAGCAACAGGTTGCCACGAAATATTGTTTTCAGGAAAACTATGAGCTGATGTGTTTTGTGTCATCATTTTGGATCTAAAAAAAATAAGATCACCAAATTAAGCTTAATCTCATGCCGATACAAATAAAATTAACCTAACATTTTTTGATTTCCACAAGTCTTCAATTACCAAAGAATTAAACTGAATGGTAAAGAAAAGGTTTTCTTTTTGCTAAAAGAGCAATTGCATAATGGGTTTTGTAAGATTCATTATTTTTTAAAAAATCAAATCTTAAGTGTGCTTTGATAAGCTACTTTAAGATGATATCACACATTTCATAGGTTAAAAAATATCAAAGTTTTTAGATCCTATCAGATAAACATCAATCATAAATGAAGAGTGTAGATAGTAAATTTATCACTTTACTAACCCAATTTTGATATATTTTTTTTATTATTAAAATAAATTATTATACACATATAAGATAACCATATAAAATAAATTTTAAAATGTGAAAATGAAAGGTTACAAATTAGGAGAGTGAAATAATAATACCTGTTTGCAGCAGCTTCTGGAAAGCCCATCCTGTATAAAGCAACAACAACAGCACCACCGAGACCAATGTTGTGCTGCAATGCCAAACTAGCCCCGGGTACTTGACGTTTGCCGGCTTCTTTTCTCAACTGCCAACACAATTCACTACACTGAGCAAGGCCTAGGATTAATGCAAAATACAAGCATTCAAACACAATAAAATTGTTCATGTGCGCAAAAAAAAAACCAAAAAAAAAACCCCCATCAGGAAATCTTTTATATAATTATTGTGTATACGCATGTTATATAAAACGTCGAAACAAAATAATATCCTCATCTTTATTCTGTATTTAACAATAAAATATTTTAAGGATTTGTTAATTAAAACGCTGTATCAATAAAATGAAATAAAATATTTTATAAAAAATGAGTAATTTTTTTGTTACGATCATGAGAATAATAGCAATTAAAAAAAAAATTCCCCGTCCCTCCGGTGAAGAGGTCATTCAATCTACATAGTTCCTATTACGCTGGACGTAAACAAACTATTAGCTGATGACCTAATTCTCGAAATCGACTACAATTATTATTTGATCTTAACTTTAAGACAATGCCTCCAAAATTAATTTAAAAAGATTCTCGTTTACAACGTTCTTCCCTTACGCTTTTTAAACCTTTTCTATAACACACTTATTAAGAAAATTTTATTTATTTTAAACAACAAACCATGGATTGATCATCCTCTGCATCAAAAAACTACTCACCAATTTACACCGAAGAAATCCTTCAACTTGCAATACAAATGGATTCAATTGCATTCAATACTCGATTAATAATTTAATAATTCCGTAGTCGTCAATCAATTGTAATTTCAGTCGATTATAACATTCACAAACTAAAATCTTCCTTATTACGATTTGACTACACGTATCAGTCGTGTTGATAATCGACATCCAGTTCCAATTTCCGACGCTAGAGTGCGCAACTGTTTTCAAGATTCACAAGCCACCACTATCTAGATCAGCGCACTATAATAGTAAAGTTTCGTTTTAATAAAAGGAACGGAAACGCAGTTTGTTTTTGTACGCATTCGTTTTCACAATATTCACGCGAAATTTCAAGGTCGTTAAAATACCTTAAATTTTTCAGACGGTCCTCGAAGTAAGAGTAGCCATCGCGAAAACATTTATCAACGATTTAATTTTGGCGTTTTACGTTGTTTTAGGAAAGGTTTTCGATTGCATACAGCTGTCTTTAACGGATATGATTTCGACTGTTTATTTTTAGTTCAGCGTTTACTCCGAAAATTATTCTGAATTAATTTTACCAATATCGAAAGTACAGATTAAAGATTTGTTTAATTAACACCAAAGGTCATTCAAGTATTACGTCACGTTGC
>JAHWFO010031028.1:5116274-5173175 GCA_023313115.1 Rhysida immarginata | reverse complement strand
TGCCACAACCAAGACCCTCTGGCAAGAAAATACAAGAGGTCCTGCTGCAGCATACTTCTGATGGTACAGACAAGGAAGAAGGAGAACAGATTCTCTCCCTCTTCCCTGGTACAGATTCAACAGGGTGACCAGGTTCCTGCTGTCCTCTATAGCCCAAATCGACAACCGAACTAGCCCAACTATAGCCAAAATCATCGCTTGTCGCTAATAAGACAAATAAACTAGCCCAAATTCTTCTGTTTTATGGTAGGTGCTGAAAAATAGACTTTGGACTTAAACTGTCTTTTGGGCATTTCTGGATCATTTCTTGTTATTTTTTTGCCAAAGATTGTAAAAAAAAAAGTTCGACCAATCACAACTTTTCTTTGTGGAGAACTATTTCTTATTAATTGCGCAAGCCCAGACTGTTACCTACCGGAATAGAGTACAGTCGGACCTCGGACATTTGCATTTAGGTATTCGCGAAAACTTCTTTGGAACTGAACTCGCATCCGCGAGTTTTTCGCACATCCGCGAAAAATCCTGCAAAAGTGTTTTAAATGTACAATACCTGTATATGTAGTTTTTTTATAATTTGTATAAGAAAATTTTCGTAAATGATGATTTTACTGTGTTTCTGGGGAAAGTTCAAGACACAATATACGAGGGAATGTAAATTAATTCAAATGCAATACATGTACTGTAATTATAATTTCTTAGAATGTGGGAATGTTTGCACACAGCAATGCTTTTTCTTTAGACCTGGAGACGCATTTGCTATAATATAAACAACCACAGATCATGATAACTAATTTTCTCGCTGCTGATTGGCTGGTAGCTTGGATGCAAAATCGTAGTCATTTTCCCTCATCACAACATTGTTCAGTCTACAACTACATACAGGGTGTCTCAGAATTCATTGTACAAACTTCATGGGTGATTCTAAGGCCTCTTTCACACGACGCCACCAGAGTCGCGCCACCACTCTTTGGTGGCATGTTCAGATTTTCCTGCCTCCAATGCGGCCACCGGAAATGAGTCACCCTCTGTTCACGTTGTCGCATACGAATCGTTGCTATGGAAACCCCCTTTCCTCAACTCCCCAACAATGGCGGTGGTGCGAGTTCGTATGAAAGGCTCTACTGTGAGCAGTGTAACGACGTGGCCGCGCCACCAAGTTGGTGGCTCGAGGAATCGCGTCTTGAGCACATCCCCTCTTCTGGCTGCGCATCCACTGGCGCCCTCACCACCATGTGTGAAAGGTTCAACTGTCAGCAGTGTAACGGCCTGGCTGCACCACCATGGCCACGCCACCATGGTGGCCTCGTGTGAAAGGGACCTAAACAAAAAAAGTTCATATGATCATGGGTCCGAATTTGAACGATAACTGAGATATGAACAGAAATAAAACCGTCACTAAGATCAACAAGTTAATAACTCCGATTCTGTAAAGCCTAGATTAATGAAATTTGGAGGAATGACAGGGTACATAAGACTGTGTATACCGTTAAAATTTGATCGAATTCCAACAAGAAGTTTCTGAGTTACTCATTCAACATCATGACGTGCTCACTTATGAGTACTAACTAGCACCTGTTACAATTTTGGCTGTGTTTCCCTCAAATTTCATTACTCTAGGCTTTACAGAACCTGAGTTATTAACTTGTTGATCTTGGTGGCAGCATTTTTATTTCTGTTCATATCTCAGTTATTGTTCAAATTCGGACCCATGTTCATATGAACTTTTTTGCTTAGAATCACCCATACTAACCAGGGTTGCCAACTTACCGGTTTTTAGATGGAAATACCTATTGTTGGATATTGTTATAATACAAGCTAAACAATGCACAAATGTAATAATTATTACACGGTTGGCAATGCTGATACTAACTCCCCTAGAAGTTTGTACAATGATTTCAGAGACCCTGTATACACGTATTTGCATTGCTTTTTTTCTTTGTTGTTTACTCATTTAAAACCCTCAAAATGCCTAAACGTTCGACACTATAGAATAAGGATATAGACCATTTTTAGCGACTTTACCAAACATTCGCGACTAGTTCTGGAACCTAACCCCACGAATCCTCGAGGTCTGATTGTAATTAGCCTACTTCGAAATGATTTACGGGAATTGTATCAAGTGGTGTAGCCCAATAAACAGCCAATAGCCCAAGCCGTTTTTTCCCCGTTCAAAAGAAAGTTTCCCACTAAAATCAAACACAAAATCCACTAGTTTTATTGTTCTATATTTAGTGGATTTTTGCATAATTTAGTTGGTTATCCGGATCGATACACAGTAAGCTGACGGGATGGATAAATAGGAAATTGCATAAGAAATTTTATTGAAAGCATAATCTGTTAGTGCGTTAATATTTCGTTAAAGTTTTATCTTTATTTTCCGTAAGTATTAACGTATCCAGAATTAGTATGAGCCTAAAATACCATTTACCGAAATTTTTTGTCAAATAATAATACCATCCAATATCAAAGAGAAGAGAAGAAAACTTAAAAAGCCCCTTCTTTTTTTTTTTTTTTTTGAAAAACCTGTCTTCGTCATTTTTCAACAGATATTCCTTAAGTGTTTTATGTTTGTTAAATAAATAAAATAAACCTAACATAAATAAAAATAAACATAGCAAAACATGACAACAATAGCAGGAACAATGAGAAATATGTAACATACATTTATTATTGTTATTAAATAGGCCTACGCATGGAAATATCTCGAAAACACAGCATTGTACGAAAAAATGTCCAAAATCAAAAGTGAATTCCTTCGCGAGGGAAATTCATTAACCAAAAAATTAGCCCCCCCCCCAAATATTTTTCAATACACATGCACAGACTTTGCCTCCATAGGACTACTGCCCCCAAGACTTTGCTTGTGTACTAAAAAATTTTGAATTTTAGAAATTCTGACCGGATTCTTAAAGACCATCAAAAAGTAGAATAAGAATGCCTGCAAGACTCACCCTCTATCTATTTTTGTCTTCATCTATAAAATTGGGTTGAAAATTTTAAAAGAGCCACACTTTCAGGGCCTCTATCTCCTAAACAGTTGTATCAATTGAAAAAAAAATGGGGGCTCCTATTTAAGATTTCAAAGTTACCCCCCCCCCCCCCCCCAAAAAAAAGGGGGGGGGGGGGGTAATGAATTTCCCCCACGAAGTAATTCACTTTTGAATTTGGACATTTTTTCGTACAATGCTTTGTTTTCGAGATATTTCCGTGTCTACACTTAAATGGATCATCCTGTACACATGAATACTCAGTGCATTTTTGCATTTTTTCCCCTTCAAACTTTGGCTGCGTTCAGGTTGATGTTTATAAATAAAATAAGTATTTCACCTATGAAAAAATCACAGAACCAAAAGAAAATTTATTACAATGCACCAACGGGGAGACTCCACATACTATGCCTCACCGAATTTGATAATAATAATAAAAGAAAAAAAAATTCTATGGATACTTTTCACCCAATTATTAACTACCCATGCAAAGCCATTTCAATGCACTTCTCAAAATTTTCCGAGAAAAAGAGTCATAAAGTTATTTCACCAATGAATTTCGTTAAGAACAAAACTTCCAGTGGATGAAGAGGTATACAAGGGAAAGTACACTGGAGGCACTTTGCAGCACTTTGTGCCCTACCACATGCTTCCACAGCAAGAGTACATAAAGGAAGTGTCATTTTTACTCCTGACCACGGACCACCTAATGAAAGGAGAAGTAACCTAACAATCGACTCCGATTAACAATGGAAGAAGAGATGTGTAATAGATTCACTTTTGCTCCATTGCGATTCGACTCATCCGCTAAGAGCGTTAGTGTACTTTTTATTTCACCATTTCTCTGGAGCTTTGGTTCACATTTTACTTCTTCCATGGTAATGCCACGATGTGCTTAAAACTATTGATTAGGATGTGCTAACAAGGTAATACCTCTTGGCCCTCAAAGAAAATTCACGCTAAATTCTAGTGGTTACAGGACACTCGTAAATATTATAATTATTGAACTATTGTTAGGATTCAAAATATATTTCCTCCAAAAAATATTTCCCTTTTAAAATTAGGATGCGTGGAAAAAAAAATCCCAGATCAAAGAATTTCTCCAATCTTAAATTGTTACTTGTCAGCCCACTAGTTGAGTAATTTCTTTTGCATGACCTGGGGCTTACTTTTCAACAAGGTATTGCCCTGGCTATACACAGCAAGCCTCTTCATGGATTGTCTTGGTAATTGCGACATATGGCATTAGCCAACCGGATTGCCAGAGCACAGTTAGGAAATGTTGAGGGTAATACCAGCACCTAACCCAGAATGCCAACGAGTTAACCCACTAAATGGAAGTTTCCCCTCAATACCATCTGCCAACATTATGAATCTATGCCACATGGAGTAACAATTCGTATCCAGACCACAGGTGGACAGCCGATGCCATACTGATTTGCTCACTTTGTGTAACACTTTCTGCCCAATAAATCATCCAGGTGTTCTAAAAGTCAAACTATTTCTTCTTCGATACCTGTATATTTTATGTACCAATTTTCATGTTAATTGCATACTTTCATGCAAGTCTTGGTGCAGAGTATATTTATGATAAAGTTAAGGAGACCATACATAAGTAATGTACTACGTTAAGTGTTGAATTACAATAAAAGACGAAAGAAAAACTTCCGTGACCAGAGTTCAAATCATGGACCAGGGGTATTTAGTTCTTTGCCTTTACCAACTGGGCACTGCAAATACCGGTAGCTAAGCTGTCTCGAAGTGTCCTAAAGACTGCTAAGCAGTCAAAATGGAAGCACAATGGTAGGGAAAGCACCTGGTTTCCAGGTCAAGAATTCCTCCATTCTAAACCATCAGCAACCTAATGAAAATTCATAATAGAGTGAAAGGTTATGCTTCAACTTACCAAGTCCAACTTACCAACTTACCAAAATCCAAGTCGTGAAATTTTTCCTTTCATTTTTCATCCTAATTTAATTCCTAACACTTTCAAACCTTTCACGCTATTATGTACGTATTGTTTAAAAATACTTGTGGACAAACATGAAAGCATACAAATAAGATTCTGTTAAATAAGTTCATAAAAACACCCAGATATTACTAAAATCCAAGTTCTGTATGTGTCGTCCCGTTACAGATTCAGCCCTTGTAAATATACAGAGATCCTGATACCACCATTTTTCTGGATTCTTCTGGTTAGGAGGGTTTTGGTTCCAATTTGGTATTTTTTTCCCCCTTAATTTTTTTTTTTTAAATCAGTTTTTCTGCATCTCAGTGGAGTTTTGTTTGTGGAGTTCCTGCATCATGGTTTGATTTGCCAATTGATTTTATTCTTGAGAGTTGGTGATTGATGCATGGAGAGGTAGCAACAACGACTGCAAACAAAACTATAAATTAAATTTTGGGTGAAGTCGAAAACATTTGAAAAGTTTAAAAGAATAAGTCAATGAGAGTTTTGAAGGCCTTACTTCAAACTGCTTTATACATAGTAGAGTTCTCATACTGTAAGGTGAAATGGAAGAATTCACCTTATCGCGCTCAAACGATAGGGATAGGTAGGGAAATTATTTTAACGCTCTAATTTTCTTAAATCCTGGCACTTCAACAATAGGCTGCAACGAGCAGTTGCAAGCAGGCTTGAGTGAAAAAAAAAAGTAGCTCACAGATCGTGCATGAAGGTATAAAGTATACTATCTCTATGACCTTGTGGAAGGTGGTAGCAGAGGTACAAGAAATGAAAGGACATAAGACAGATTACCAGAACATTTATTGCATATAAATATTACAAACAGCATAGTAGATGATATAGTTTAGGAATGTTAGATGTTTGAAATTTCCACCATTACACTGATGCATGCGTTACACTGATGGACCATGGATTGGCAGATACAGTCAAAAACACCTAGATTGTCCTTTTATTCCTTGTACTTCTGCTACCATCTTCCTATGACGTTTCCGATCATGGGCTCCTATGTAATTCTCAATCCTTTTGAAGCCCTCTCCTCCCCTTTAAAGTTTGTACCTCTATGAGACACCCTGTATATACTGCAATTTCTGGTGTTCTCCTCAAAATTTTTTATTCAACAGAGGAAATGAAAGAGTAGAGTTTTTATGTGGATCAAAGGAAAATTTTATGTAGTACATGCAGTGTTCTCCCCAGAAAATTTTATCAGGTGGGTGGTAAGATAAAATAACCGGGCGGACAAAAATTAAAAATAAATAAAATATTATGCAATGTTGTGCAGATTTTCTGCATTCAGCCAGGCGGTCACCAAAATCAGCCGGGCGGCGCACCCATTCAAAAGGGCCTGGGGAGAACCCTGACATGCATTATAAAATTATTCTGTTTTATTTGCTAGGTGACATGTTCATTCAAAAGGACATCGAAGGAATACTGTACTGGGGTACATATTTATATACTTTTTGATGGTGAAGACAATGACAACTGGTTTCAAATTATACGGAACTGCTCTAATAAAGATTACTCACCTGTAGCACCTAAGGGGTGTCCCTTTGATATCAGTCCTCCACTTGGATTTACAACAAATTTTCCACCATAGGTATTATTTCCTGAATCAACCAACCATCCTCCCTTTCCTTGCGGGCACAATCCTAACGCTTCATAAGTAAGGAGTTCATTTACCGAAAAACAATCATGCAATTCAATGACATGGACATCTTGGGGGTTAATTCCTATATAAAAAGAACAACAGATTTATTCTAGTGCAATAATATACAAGATTAATAGATAATCACCATATTTACCTAAACATATGACAAATTCAGATATAAGGTGTCCTTAAGGTTTTAATTCCATTTCAATTTAAGAAGATACTTTAGTGTTTCCAAGAAGTGTGTTGGGAAAATACCTTTTCATAATTATACCCTACTCAATGAAAAAAAAAATTGACATGGTGCAGCCATGAACTCTTTTAATCAATTCAGGCTTCCTCATTGGAATTATGGGATTCATCGTCAACAATAAGGTGAAAATGCTGATCTCGGGTGAAAATATTATAGAGCTTTTGGTTAAGTTGGGCAATTTTAAGCATTAATCTAATTAAGTCCATCTCGATCAGTATTGCTGAGTGTAATTCAAGGAAAGTAGAGATAAGGGTCCAGAAATTAACTTTCTTATTTTGCCTGTGATAATGGAATTGCACCGAAATGCATCAGCACTTATTAAATTATTACTGTGTTGCTTTTCTGGAACCTTGTATCTAATTTTAGCATGTCACAGAATGAACAAATGATGAAAGTGATATTTTTTAAATCGAAGAAACACTTGGATGAATATATGTCACAGCCAAGAATGCCAGTGAAAGCTGAAGCATTCTGCGGTCTCTTCATTCAACCTGATGAAACTTCTCAGCTAATTTCTTTGAAAGACTATAATTTACACATCATTTATATATGGCAGCAATATTTTTCTTCTAAATAGTAATTATTTCAGCAAAATAATTACTGAAATTTCGTATTTTGTTTTTTTTTTATCATTAAAAAAACTACATTGTAGGAGTAATTAAACACACAATGACTTTTTTCCAATTGGCCAAAAGAGAATTTCTTTGGTCAATTTTTTCTTTTATTGACAGGGCAAAAGCTCTTCTAATAAATAACATGTTAAACAAGAGACATTGCTGTCTCGTGTACTTCAGTCCAATACACCATGGCTTGTATCAGTGACTCAAGTTGATTATTACTTCAGGCCTTGTGAACCACTAGATATTCTTCACTATGCATCAATTCATATGTATAGAGGGTCATTTCAGTTAAACTTCGTGAACTCTGAATTGCAGTCATTTCGAGTTATGTCGTTTTTTTTTGTTGTCAATTGTTTTAACAACAATAGTTCATTTGAATGTTGCTCTGTATGATCGGCAAAAAGATGGAAATTAAACTGGTCCATTTCATTTCTGCAAGGGGTGAGAGGAAATTTGAAAGCGTTTAACAGAAATGATCCTCTATAATTACATTTTATTTTAAAGATGTAAGGAATAAAAGCAAACTTGTGTCCCTTTATAGTCAGATTTCTTTTTTTTTTTTTTTTTAAACCATAGTGGGTAACACAGGAAATCATTCTGAAATAGGTATGAATTTATTTTGTCCCTAAATTAAAAAACAAAGAAACTAAACTGTTTTATATTCAGATAAACATAGAAATTTTACTGATTGGCTTTACCAGTTTTGGCATAGAGATTATCAGCTGCTTTCTTTGTCATGTCATACCCTACCTAAAACAAATTATTATTTTATTTATTCATTTTACTTAATTTATTAAAAGCAAGTTGTTGTTCTGTTTTGTTTTTTTTATTCCCTGTCTTAAATTAACATACCATTTTAATGCAACTATTCTCATCAAATGTACTGGACAGATCAGTAGCCATTTCCATTCCTAAAATTTCTACAGCTTGTCCTTTAAGATTATGTTGATTTACAAAATCTTCAGATGCTAAAACAGCAGCAGCAGCTCCATCTGAAGTAGGGCTAGGAAAATATAAAAGTTATTTGATTGTCGAGATGGAATAAGCATTTAGGTTTCTATTTCTCCCCCCACCATCCCCCATTAATTTGACAAAAGGAGTTAAGCAACCAAACTAATGATTACCAGCACTGCAATTTTGTTAAAGGTCCATAAACTAATGGAGACTGTTGGATCTGCTCTAAAGAATATTCATCTTGAAACTGAGAATATCTAAAGAAAACAGAAAAGTTCATTACATATTAGTATATAAAGATATTTGAGTATGCTGAAAAAAATTTAATATTGTAACAAAAAATATATTTTATAGATTAAATTGAAAATCATTCTCCTTTAATAGTTTGAATTATTAGAAAAACCCCTGTTCCTTCTTTTTAAGATAAACTTACTTTCTTGAAAATGGATCTCGAATATTTTAGGAGTTTTAATATCAGATACTTAAGGATTTGTGTGTAATTAATAGTTTATTCCCTAATTACACTGAAATTGGGCATTGATACCATATGATCAACTGTGAATTTCAGTTAATCTAGTACCATTCATATACATTAAATATCAAATTCAAACTTCATTGTGATCAAAGTTACGTAAATATGATACACATAATTTGACTTATTATTCATGCAGCCATATGTATTAAAAACCGTGCTTACGGATTGGCAGTGGAATGTTTGTGATTTTTCCAGGCAATTTTTGCAAATTGATCTAGCTGGGTTCCTGAAAAACAACATAAAAAGCAATAATTAATTCAGAATAGTAAACTGATATTCATTATTTATTTATGTATTTATTTATTTATTAATAGGGAACAATGCATCCAACCAGGGCCAGTATGGCCAAGGGCCGACAGGATAGGTCACTGGTTGGGTAACAAGTAACAAAGATTTCAGTACAAATATAAAGTAGAATTAAAATAAAGTACAAAATGTTTACCTAATAAACAAGGTAATAATTATTAAGATGTGTTAGATGTTATTATGAAATTCTTTAGTCTAAATTTAAAGTGGCAACGTTCGGGGATGTACGAATTTCCAGTGCTAAAGCCAATGGAAATGCTTCGAAGGAGTCTTAAAGGAATATGTCTGTCGAATAGTATAATGGTGGCTTTCCGTAGGGAAGAGAGAGGACAATGGAAATGAGGTTGATAAAGAGTTATTGATTACTTTATAAATAAAAGTTGCTAAATTCATGGTATAGACATAGAATAACACAGAATGGACAGCTCAGCATTTCGATGGTAGTGACCTTGAAGCAGCACCCCTAACGGATGGGTGGACTTGTGGGTTCGCTTAGCATAGGAAAAGCATTGGGAAATAGGCGCTGTTCGGATATATTTCATTATTAAATTTGTTTTTCGTTCTTCATTTTAATTTCAATAAATAAAAAAGTTAACTGTAAATCTGTATATGAATTTGTTTCATCTATACAATGAAAATAAAAGATGTTTGCTTATCTATTAAAACTTTCAAAGTGACCAGTTTCTTAGGGTAATATTATTAATTAAAAAGTTAACTTTTGATTTAACATATCTTCTGTAAAAGTGTATTCAGAATTTTTATATGTTTACACAGAAAATAAAACCTTTTTAGTGCAATGTTTGCTTAATTGTATAACTAAAAAGAAATTGTCAGTTTCTTACGTTAATTTCATTAAATGAAAAATAAAAAGTTATCTTTTAAACCCTCACTTATTAACGAAACTGTGATCAGGATTTTTTTCGGTGTACCATGAATATAAAAGCATTTTAAACTTACATTTTGTTTATTTTCAAAATTGAAATAAAACCACTTTCTTCGATTAATTAGGCAAAGTTCTTAATAAAAATTAAAAACTTTAACGTTTAGCTGGTTGATTAATAAAATGTGGAAAAATCTTTTCATTAGGTTGATGCAGAAATAATTAGGGTGGGGTGGGGGGTGAGGTCGAGTTTGGTATCATTGGATAGCTTTTTGAAAAATAAAAAAACACATGTTTTTTGTTTTTTGATCCGATGTGTATTTCTCCAGCTATTTGGCTGTTATACTTTATTTGAAACACCCTGTATATAGGGAGGAGCGAAGAGGGAGGAGGGGAAGAATACAAGAGGAAAAAAAAAAGCTTTTTTTTGCAGTTATTGTTATTTGATTTAAAAAAACGAACAATACTGAAAGTATTATCAGAAAGAGGAAAAATATAAAATGGAATGGGCTCGAAGATGAGAAAGAAAAGGATAATAGAAAATTTTTTACTGAAATTACGACTAACCATATTTTTTCATGTGTTCTAATCCAGCACTTCCAAACATTTGGGCAGCAACTGGTGCAGGTTCAAATTCATAATTATTTAATAAAACTTCAACATGACGATCCATTGGATTTGTACGATCAGTAAACTGTAATTTTTTATTTAAATGAAAAAATAAATTAATTTTTAAATCATTATTTACAATCTCTGAAATTTTAGCTCTTTATCCATTTTTAATTTTGAAACAGATAATATTTATTAATATGGGAGATGTTCAAATTTGATCAAAGGTTAATTTTTTAATAGTGAGCACACACAAACATAGTATATTAATTACTTTACACACATATAACAATTAATCTCTTACAACACATTAACTGGAGTCCCAATTATGCATGTGAAATTGGGTCAAACTGCTCAACTACCAAGTTCTGATCCCATTAAGCATCAGTATAAATGTTCATCATCCTGTAAGAGGTTTCTATTCTCTCAACAAGATCCATAGTACATTCATTAATTACTGGTTCTCATTAGTACTTCATTTGCACTTATTTAATTTACCTAGCAAGGCAGTTGAAAAATAAACAGTCAATATTAAATTTCGTATGGTGTCTTAAACTTCTGTTATCTAACATAACAGTACTATGATGAAAATTTATGTCATTTGCTAGTGACAAGGATCGATTGCCTACATGAATATACATTCTCCAACATCTTAACAAACACTAAATTAAAGCTTAATTTAACATTCAATACTTTGTAGATATAAGCCCTGTGATGATATTGTAAACTGAAATGTGTTGGCACAATAAACCTCTACCTTATTGCTTATACAGAACAGTTTATTTTATTATTTTCATTTTAAGCAATATTGAGCACTATGGATATTATATGCGAGATGTATAATATATTAACATTATACTTTATATGTTAATGGTTGTAATAAATGAGAAATAACTATAAGAAAAGAAAAACTAGTCAAAATGAGCATTTCCCAGTCAGTTTTTAGAATCAACTAAAAGGTTAATATAAAACAAGCACCTTTGAACTTAAAGATCCACGTTCCATTTTTTCAAATCCTACTGCTAAGACACAGTTTCTTGTACCTAATTTAATTATGAATTAATTAATAAGAATTTTTCAGGCCATTTAAAAAAGTATTAATTATAAACATACTCTTGACAAAAACTGAAACACCCTGATAAAATAAGTTTTGAACTGCTAAAATCAATTAATTTTCCTAGCCAAACATGAAAAATGAGTCAAATTTTGCTACCAATGAATGCCAAGGTTATTCCTAAAGAAATCTGAATCGCATATCCTGTGGCCCATAGAAAGGATGTGAAATTTTCAAGCAGCCAAAGCAGTTCCATTAATTTAAATGCCACTTATAAGTACGTGATGATGTACTTAATGACCAATCATATGATACGATCTAGACAAAAAAATCATTGAACTATGGGGAAACAGGTAGAACACACCAACAATTCAGTTGTCTTCTAGCTGTATTGACACTGCTGGCAGTTGTATAGATAAGATCATTCACAGACATTCAAAGGTTCTGGTTGTCCCAGAAAAAACATACAGGAAGTTCAGCAGATGGCAAGACAAATCACAACTATCCTGAAATCATCTCAAACCAGAAATATTCAGCATCTCAAAAAAGTGAGAGAGAAATGACAGAATTCTATTCTACTGTCCCATTAGATATCAATCATTTAAATCCTGGCAGCAGATATTTGAAATGGCATATCATTTATTTTAGTGAGCAATTTTGGTTAAGCTTCGTCACTGTAGGCAGGCAGGGCCTTACCACCTAGACAGGTGATGTAATGGCATGAGGTAGAATCATCTATGATAAATATCATCCTTATTACAGCTTTTTGCAATTGGTAAAATGTATTTTTCAATTGAAAAGATTATTTTTTCAATTGCAAACTACATTTTACCAATTGCAAATTACATTTTACCAATTGCAAACTACATTTTACCAATTGCAAAAAGCTGTAAGTACCAAAAGGTGATTTATGCTATCAGTGTTTTGAATTATTTACAAAATGGTTGTGATTGATACAATGGCACGTGCTCTAATGGTATACATATGACACCCTCAAAAATTTTCAAAGATAAGATATGGCATGTTATATATCAAACAACTTGGAATGATGTACTATGAATGAATATAACATAAAATAAATGATAGTTGAAATTGGTTCAAAGTAACCTGGTTTAGTGGAACCATTATGGTTCATAGAAGTTTCAATGCTAAAATATGGCATGTAATATATCAAACAACTTGGAATGATGTGCCATGAATGAATCTAACATAAATTTAATGATAGTCGAAATTGGTTCAAAGCTACGTGGATAATCATTGAACCAGTTTATCCATTAATTCTATGATAAATTCATTCATAGCACATCATTCCAAGTCGTTTGATATATTACATGCCATATTTTAGCATTGAAAGTTCCAATGAGCCATAATGGTTCCACTAAACCAGGTCACTTTGAACCAATTTCGATTATCATTAATTTTACGTTATATTCATTCATGACACATCATTCCAAGTTGTTTGATATATAACATGCCATATCTTATCTTTGAAAATTTTTGAGAGCGTTAATGGGTACCATTAGAGCACGTGCCATTGTGTCAATTACAACCAAATTGTAAATAATTCAAAACACTGATAGCAGAAAGCACTTTTCAGTACTTACAGCTTTTTGCAATTGCAAATACATTTTACCAATTGCAAAAAGCTGTAATGATTGCCACTAGAGGGTAAGGGAGAGTGGGGGTAACAGGAACAGTTTTTAATATTTTATTATGTAAATTATTTTGTTTCTTTGATTTAAATTTTATGAATTTTTGTCTATTTATTTTCTAATTTGAAAACTGCATTTTCTATTTTGAAAACCACATTTTTTTATTTTGAAAATTACATTTTTTCATTTGAAAAGATTATTTGTTCATTTGAAAAGATTATTTTTTCAAATGTAAACTACATTTTACCAATTGCAAAAAGCTGTAATGTTAAAAAGGTCATTTATAACCAAACAATATTTTCAACAAAAACCATTTATGTGTATGATAATGCCCATCTACGTATCGCTTAAATATCCCAGGAATGCATTATAATGTTGATACCCTTCTTTAGAAAACCAGATCTTAGAACCTGTCCCCTTATCACATGGTGGGATGTCAGCTGCAGTATCACATATCAGGGATCTGAGAAGCATCTTCTGGGCGTTTGGGTATTTAAAACTGGAAAACCTTTTTTTGACTCTACTCCATATGATATGGCATTCATCTAGCTTTAATCCACAGTGATTTAGAACCCAGATATTAAGGGTCTTCATCTATGGTAATCAATTCTTTCTCTCTTTATCCACCTGGCACATGCATTTGTCATTCCAACGATGTGTGTGTGCATCATGGTGCTTCATTTTTTTTTTTTTTTGTAAATAAATGTAAATTTTAATTTACCCCCTTCAATCAACTGTTTTGCAAGAAATAATGCCGAAGAGCCCGTGGAACAATTATTGTTGACCTAAAATAAAAAAAAGAAAAAAGAAAATTACTGACATTAATCTCTATGCATTATTAGTTTTTATATACATGTACATTTGCTATTCAATATTAGATCATTGTGCTTTGGGTCATTTCATTTTAACTTGGCTGAATTTCTTCTTACCCTTTGCACAAACGGAATGAACCAGTCTGGTTCTCATTTGCCTGTTAGGCAAAGCAAAATTCAAAGTATGGATATGAAAACAATTGATGTTTCAGACAAAATGGCCAAACCAATTGTGGATTTCTGGAAAGGCTGTGTAAAAGTTCTTTCCGATGAAGGACTTAGTGCCTCTGTCTTTGTACAGCAATGCAAAATGCAAAAATTGTTTATCTAAAACTGCAGTGAACAGCATTAATTGCAGATTAAAAATGTGACATTCCTGCAAAGTTCACCCATAAAAATATACCTTGAAAGAGACCCTTCTGGCCAACCACATGCCACAGAGTCTGACAAATTTAAACCAGCATGGTTTCAATTGCTGAAAGGGAAGCCAAAGCCTGCAATTGGTATGAAAGTTCATCTCATGACATTTAATGAGACATAATTTAGCTGAATGATATGGCAAGATTTGCACCACTGTATGTCTTGTCGATGTAAAGAGCTGAGCTGAGCTGAGCTGAGCTGAGCTGAGCAAGAATGACCAGCACTTGTGACTGACTGCAGCTCCCCAGTTGTACTTTTGGGCTTGCTCACTGATTCTGGTTTTATTTTCTCTTTAATATGTTTTGAAATATGATATCATTAAAATCAGAAAAAAATGAAAAAGATTTCAATAAAATATTCAGGGAAAATTATGGAATGGAATGAACTATAAAAAAAATGCAGACCTCAAATCCACAAACACAAATGAGAAATGATGATATATAAAAATTTGTATGGTCAAAAAGCATTCATTTTCACACAATATTCTGTATTTATCTGAATATAGGACGTGTTTTTTTTTTTCCTAAATTAGAGGGCAAAAAAAGGTGGATCATCTTGGAATCGGGTCTTTAGCCCCAAGAAGTGATGCTGTTGGCTTCACTGCATATGCCAAGCTGACTGGATTAAAAATGTCTGGTGTAAACGTCCAAAATCTTTGTTAAAAAGAAGAGGAATGCTTGTTTTGGATCCCATGAGGGAGCATTTAACTTAAAAAGTAAAACAAGATGTTAAGAATTCTAATTGTGAACTTGCAATTATACTTCATGACAAGTCAACATGAAGTTTTAGATGTTGTGGTAAACAAAAGATCATCTGAGGAAGAATATACAGACTAGTTGATAGCAGGTAATCACAGTTTTAATCAACAGGAAAAATAAAAAAGAAAACCTTCTGTAAGTCGGTTGGGACATGGATCAATCTGCATGGGATGTCATTTCTAAATGATTTAACGTAAATTTAATGGCACAGAAGATGGATGACATCATGTGGGAAGAAAATCTTAATAATGATGAAATTATTTTATGTTACCAGAAGAAAATGTTATTAATAGTATTAAATCAGTTTTTATTACTTTGCACTGTTTTAAATACTACTAGTATAAAGGTGCAATTGGTTTATTAATTTACATGTAAGCGTTAAATGTGTAATACCCCCATTCATCCATCCCTGGTAATACATTATTAGTAGAATTTCAATACCGTGGGAATACATACACTGTAGTTCATTTTTTGACTTAAAATTTTTTTTCTTCTTGAAATACTTGCAAATTTTGGGGGTTGTCTTATATTTGAGGTCGTCTAAGATTCGGGTAAATACGGTTTTTCTTTATTAGTTAAGGCCTTACTTGCAATTTAAAATATTTAGAGCTATCAATGTGATAATAAACCCATATTTCAAGCCCCAAAGAGAAAAAATATAAAAAAAGAAAGCAACATACATTGATTATAGGTATTCCAGTCATTCCCATTTGATATAAACCTCTTTGCCCACATGTTGAATCACCTACAATTAAATTTACAAGAACAAACACCACAAATGTAAAAGGTATAAATCATATCAAAATATTATCAAATAATTGCAGAAAATTTTTTTAAATATAGTGTTTACAGACTATGATATAGTCGTATATCATTTCCCTGCAAAACGTGTGTTTGGAATTTAAATGGTACCATTGCTCGCTGGTTTTTGCGTATTGAACACAATGGCAAATAGGTTGAGACTATCCTGTAAATCATCTTGCACTCAGGATGTTATGTTTTGTGAAAAAATGGTTTCTGCCATTTTAAGCGTTAACATAATTTTACTAATCCTGTATTAACAAATACATTACAAATCTAATTGTATAATTTACTATATATGTATTAACTATGAAATAATTATGCATTTATACAGGGTGTTTCAAAATTATGTACAATAAATTTAGTGACATATTCTTCAGGTCAAAAGAAGACGAAAATGTTCTATAGCACTTTGTCTGGAAACGATTTATTTACGCGATACAGCCAACTAAACCCGTGGCTCCAAATTACAGGAATTGTTCAAAGTGCCCGCCACCAGCTCGCACGCACGCTTCGGCTCGTTGCATGAGTGACCGTCTGATGTCATGGAAGAGTTCGTCGCCAGCATTACGAACGGTTTGGCATGCATTTTCAATTCGTCGTCGCAGACCCATAATGTTAGGAACTTCTGTGCTGTAGACGATCGTTTTCACATGACACCACAGAAAAAAGTCCAAGGGATTAAGGTCGGGTGATCTTGCAGGCCAGGCTACCGGTCCACCTCGACCTATCCACCGATTCGTGTATGCAGCATTAAGGTGTGCTCGCACAACATGGCTGAAATGTGCTGGAGCGCTATCATGCATGAACCACATGTTAGATCTTACAAAAGAGAAACATCTTCCAGTAATTCTGGCAATGCATTCTGCAGAAACAAAAGATACGTTCGCCCAGTCAATCATGGCGGCAACACATAAGGGCCAATTAAGTTATTTCCGACAATTCCACACCAAATGTTCACGGAGAAACGCTCTTGATGTGCTCGAGCTCTGGTAACATGCGGGTTAGCATCTGCCCAATGGTGCTGGTTGTGAGAATTTACGATTCCTGTCCGGGTGAAGGTTGCTTCGTCCGTGAAAAGTATCTGGCTGAGACAACTAGGGTCTGCAGCATGACGACGTTGTATCCATTGGCAAAATCGTTGTCGGTGTGGATAGTCCGTTGGGTTCAGTGCCTGAACCAGTTGCAGGTGGTATGGATGCAAAAGCTGACGGTGAAGAATGCGCCAAACAGATGAGTGCAGAATGTGTACCATGGAAGAAATACGACGGGTGCTTGTCTGTGGTTCATCATGTATGTTGTCAATTATCACATCCTCCTCATCCGGAGAATGTACTACAGGCCGCCCTTGTCCTGTTTGACGGCCAAAGGAACCACGCTCCCTCAAATGTCTGTCGACAGATACAAATGTTCGGTTATTTGGCAAGCGTCTATTCGGAAAGCGTTCTTGGTAGAGTCTTCTTGCTTCCACAGCATTTCCGTCCGCAAGACCATACATCAGGTGCATGTCAGTGTGTTCTGCACTGGAATACGTGTACATGACTTTTTTTTACGTAAATCGTAATGCGTATGTCAAAGCACGCAAACGTTCTGAAATTGATATTCCTAGTGGATGTACAGTAGTGAAACTACAATAATGGAAACAACCGTACACAACTAATGGAACAACCCTAAAGTAGGTTTAAATGGAACAAACACTCAACCATTGTTGGGTCGAAACGCTGGAACTGCTAAAATATCGTCCGCTAACTACCGTGCTTCCCTACTGTATGATATTGGATTACTCGCAAACAAATCGTTTCCTGACAAAGTGCTATAGAACATTTTCGTCTTCTTTTGACCTGAAGAATATGTCACTAAATTTATTGTACATAATTTTGAAAAACCCTGTATACATAGGCAAAGATGTAAACATTTTGTGAAATCGATGGAGGATGCATTTTTAAAGCTCAATTTTTCTAGTTTCATTTTACCACCTCAAATGATAGTAAATGTGATGTTTCAATCAATGACAAGTAGAAACAATCAGATAAAATAAACAAGGATGGTCAGAAACAGCACTTCAGTTGGAAATGAAAGTTGACATCTTTAGCAACAAGAACCTTCCTTATAATATTCCCAGTCGTCAGGCCTCTAGTGGCCAATGACTGAAGCTTCTCATTACCTTCTTTGACGACCATACCATATTGGAACATCAGACGACACCTCACAGCATGACAGCTAGTGGTGAGGCTAACTGTATAAGCATGAACTACTCTGCATTCAAATAATAGGAGCCAGAAACTGGACGGACGTTAGAAGAAACACGAGGAAACCACTATTCCACATAAAATATTAAATAGGATGCATAAAAGTGGTTCAAAAATGGGCTCAAAAATCAAATTTGTCTTATTCACGAGGCAATGAAAATTTTGAAAGCAAAATGGCTGCCATAGAGTATAAACAGTAGAGAAAAAACTAGAGCCATTTTTCTAAAAAGCGAACTGGTCATTATGATCATTTTAGGTTAAACAACATTTGCATTTTTATTTTGTTTTCAATGTATAAATTTTTTCAATAATATTTTTAAATTTCGACATCACTCTAGAAGTGATTTTAGTCTTCGGCTTATACATAGGGCCATCCTTTTTCTGTCTTTTTGGCCTCAAAAAAGGGGGTTGTCTTATACATGAGTATATACGGTCTTTCAATAACTTCCATAATTCATTGCAACTACGTACTGAAACAGTGGAAAATAAAACAGCGATGGATAGAGAGTGGATCAAGCTTACACAGTTAGCTGCCATGCTATGATGTGTCATCTGATGTTCCAATGTGGCCGCTTTAGTCATTGGCCACTAGAGGGCTGACGAATGTGAATTTTCATTTAATGCACAGTTAACCTCGATTTTTTTTCTCTCATTTTACAAATGTGAATGAAATGTGCATTCAGGAAATAGAAAGCAGTTACCTGCAAATGAATCTCTAAAGTTAACCACACATTTTAATAAGTAAAAAAATATCTATCTTGTAGGACAATGATGGCAAACCTTTGCAAACACAGTAATTTTTCGGTGACAACTGAACAGTTTTAACATTGAAGGCTAAATTCACAAATAAAAGATACTATTTGTGAAAAAAACCCAACCAGATTTAAATATATTAAATTGTCTTTTACAATATTTACATCATCAATTTGAGATTTACACATCTGAAATATCATTTTACTAATAGAGGGCAAAACCCTCTACTGGGTTGTGTTCCTATCATACAGTGCATAAAATGCACATGATTTTCTCAATGTGAATGTCTTCAACACAAGATATGAAGATTAGTTAAATAAATTTTTTTGACACTTGGAACAAAAAAGGTTTGCCATCACTGTTGTAGGATATTAACTCTGACCTTTGCAAGATTATAGAAAAATGTAAAACTATAAGTTTCATTTATCAAATATCATTTATTTATTAAAGCTGCACAAATGTTTGTTAAAATGGTTAACATTCATTAATTGAGTAGCTCTCCTACCATAGACATAGCCAACACAAGCCTGTTGGATATCATTGTAATGTACTCTGGAATCCTCTAATGCTTTTCCAACTGAAAAGGAAAAAAATATTTATAATTATATATAAGCATTTGAAAATGTATAAATAATTAAAAACTATAAAGAGTACAATAACAAATACCACTTACTATTTCAATTAAATAAAGACTACGCTATGTTATTCTGTATTTAAGAGCGAAAAGATTGTGATTTCCTAAAATAAAACCCTTAACTTAAAAACAATGTTTTGACTTAATCTTACTGTGTGCAAAACCTCTGAAATGCCCTTCTATTTTTCTCTCCGCAAATTATTTTTGACAGGTACTTACCACAGCCGATTGGAACGCCCAACAAGCTTTTCCTGCTTTACAGATGCTATGGCTCAGTCAACTGGCCACAATAATTTGGCCCTTATTAAATGCACTCAAGTTTTTCTATTTATCTATGTCTTCTGAATATAGTATGCATCAGGTGAATTCACCATCTAAAACAAATCTGACCTGCAGATGCACTGTTGTCATGTGATTGTTCATTTGTTTCATAATGTATTGGCTCATCAGTGTAACATTGTTTGGGACATGGAACATTATCATGTTGAAATGAGTTGCCTGTTCCATAGTACAGGCTGCAGCAGGAAAAGCTCCCAGATTTCAAATGCAAATAAAGCAATGACAGAAGAAATTCAAATTTTTATTTCACAGTTTGAAAGAACAATGTTTAACATTTATGTCATATACATCATTTAGTTTTGAAAACAATATCGTCCAAATGCTGACCTTCATTTTCTAAGTATTTCTGAAGCATCTCCCTGAAGTTAAGCATTACCCGGTCATTTCCAGTGCTATTGCCGCAGTTTCTTTTCAGATGGCTTTCAGTTCTTCTCGTGTTCTCTGCTTCCCTTTGTACATTTGAGCCTTCAGATACCCCAGAGAAAGAAATCGCAAGATGCAGATCGGCAGAACATGCTGGCCTTTGAATGTCACCTCGTAAGGAGATCAAGTGCTATTGGACGATATTGTTTTCAAAACTAACTGATTGTGTATGTGACATAAATGCTAAACATTGTTGTTTCAAACTGTGGAAGAAAATTTTGAATAGCTTTTATCACTGATTTGTTATTTAGGTTTGAAATTCAGGAGTTATTTCTGCTGCACCCTATACTACCACAACAATCTAATATAATAAGGGTGGTTCTGCTAAACTCTTAATTTTTTGATTGAGAATCTGCAAAATTCCCCAAAATTCTTGTCCTATCCTGAATATTATTCTCAAGTTGCTAAATGCAAGAAGCAAAACATATTTAAAACACTATTTTTTCCCTCCCTCATAAACTAAGCAAATTAAAAACAAAAACTGTTCCTTCAATTACACAGGCCAACCAAAAATAACATTAAGAGCGGATTCTTATAAATATTTTTATGCTAAATCCATATCTGACCTTAGTTTTTTCTATCACCCACAGATTTCTTGTTTTTCAATGAAACACTTAAAATATTCAGAGTTTGGGACCTGATAAATTTCCTTGTGGCTCAAAAATATGGATACCTTTAACATTGTAGCCCCATTTGATTTCCTTGTTTATTTCCAGAAATCTGTCTCCTTTCATTGTTGATTTCAAACGGAGGTCCTCTGTCGTCTATAGAAGCGCATTTGTCGTGTCTAGCCGCAGTTTGCTGAACCGGGATCCTGGAGTCTTCTGCACGATAATGCGAGGCTACACATCACTACAAAGGCGAAGCAATTCCTCATGTGAAAGCTTTACTTATGATTCAAAATTTTTGAAAATATTACGTTTCAAATGGTTTATGTAACAGCGGCCATTTAATCTTTTAGTACTTGGTTATGCTATTCCTTAATGGTGTATTTTTATGAACCTAGGTCTGCCTGGATATGAATTGTATTCTGTAGAAACGTGTAAATCTTTGAATTGCTTGTGCTGCTTCCAAGTTTCGCTTCTGCAATATTGTTTCTTCTGTACACTTCAAGTAAAAAGTTAAATGCCTCGGTAAAAATAACTCTGTTCAGCATTGAACAGAATTTGACATTCACTTGCTGCTTTTTGTGTGCCATTTTGCAAATTCTAAAACGAGGCCCAGTAGTCTTCTGCCAGATATAACTGTACATCTTAACATTGACATCTATACAATGTTGCTATATCAGTTGACATCTGTGCAGCTACAGAATAAGGGTTGCTAATAAACTCAGTGCAGGCTAAGTTCAGTTGATTTTTGAATCTGGGAATTTGATTTTTAAACCCCTAATTTAAAATCACATTGAGAATGAACTCAAAATTACTAAATGACACCCTTTGTTATCACATTTGATTGTTTATGGTTTCCAAATCCTGCAGTGTAATAAGCAAATCAGAATTTTAATCAATTTTTTTTTCCTTTAACAGAAAAAAGCAGAGAATCAATATCAGATGAAGCCATTAATTTTATTCATGCCATTTCGTGAACATTCATTTTGTTATTCATATCAATACTAATAGCAGATATGCCAATCTTAAATACGTGTAAAATCATAACAGAATCAGCACTAAATTTAAGATCCATAAAATTTTAAGAATGTGATCGCTGGATTTTAAAAGATAATGTTACTATTGAACCATATTATGTTGACCCCCTCTCCCAATCTCACCTTGTAAAAACTCTTTATGAAGACTTGAATATATTTCAGGAAACCAAATCAATAAATTTATTTCTCAATTACACTTATCTTCTATGCCAGTATATTTTTGCCAGAACAATTTTCAATAGAAGATACCACAATATGCAGCTGCCCTGCAATGCTCAAGTTATGAGTATGTGCCAGACAAATTTTTTTCTCTTTCTTGTGGGCAGTCTCTCTCTTCGTACTAAATCCAAATACATTTTCTTTTTCTACATTCAGAAGGCAGCGGGAATGGGTGAAAAGTAACATGTTTCATCCATGGATACATGGCTAAGTTTTTCTTTTTTCCAGTATCTGAATTATATGCATGAACAACATAGTAATAATTAGGCATATTTCAAATATAATAACAGAGCAGCAGGTTCTCCTCCATTTTCAAATTCTGTTCACAATCACATGATTAACTGCACTTACTGCACATGTGGAGTATGCTCTGAGGAGTGCGTAAGGCAGGGAAGCCGCATATCGCAATGCCTCCTATTGTCGTCACTTCTCATCTGCTCCTTCATGAAATAAATTTCATTCAATATGATCTCACCATGTGGAAATTAAATTGGTTACTTTAATTTATTTATTCAGAAGGACCAAAAAGTTATGACTTTTAGAAATAACTAGTTTCTTCGCAATGCATCTTTCCTAATCCCAACAGGGAAACCCTTATCAAACAATGGCAAACTCTTCTACCAAAATGATACAATGTCAGCTAATAACCAAAAATTGAATGGGACTGCACATATAGTACATCATCAATCTGGCTCAGTCATTATGGTAATTATATCCAAAATAGTATTGGTTGACAACAAACACATGGGTCATTCCACGTCAAAGGGACCAATATTGAAAGGTGTCCCCACTCGACCATCTCCAAATTTAATGAAACTTGGTATGAAGATTCTATGTGGTCTTTGATGGTTGTATCCCAAGTTTCAGTTCAGTATCTTCAGTGGTTGAATTTTTAGGGGCTTTCAAAGAGAAGCCATTCACCTTCATGTCGTGTACGAAGGTGCAAAAGTGCCAAGTTTGCTAGGCTTTTTAAAAAGTTCTAGCAAACATTTATTTGTTTGCTTTAATATACATAGACAACTTTTTATGCTGAATCACATCATGACAAAATTTATGGATTTAACTGCATCTGAGTGAAAATACAAGCCTCTGAAGTGGCTAAAAAATTTGTCGTAAAATTCTGAGAGACCAACTTTGACAGGACGCAGCTCCATTTCAAGTAAACCAATAATTCCAAAACTTGAGAGGGTTATTTCCACACATGATATGTATATATGGATTGAATTTATTCAACATTGTATGCCTAGTTGTGCAAAGTTGGCCAAAATATTTTTATGCAAATTTTAGGTTATTTTTGAGGGGCAATATCTGAACTGTGTCATCTTTAATCCTTTTTTTCTTTCCACAGATAGAAAGAGCATGATTTAAGCTTTCAAAGCTATATTGTTTAATTTCTGGATCTTGCATTTAATGGGTAAGAATACCTTTCAAAAGTTACTGTTTTAGTACTTTGCAAAAATTTCTAACAGTGTTAAATCCTTCCTGATTGTGTGTTTCTTTTTACCAAATGGGTTGCAACAAGTCTTCTGCAGGAATTGAAATTTTGTCACCAATAAGGCATTATGATATTAGCAAATTTGAGCATCATCAGTAAAATCGAGCCCAGACCTACGTCGTAGAAGCTCCTTGTCCATTGATGACATTTCCTTAACTGATTGTACTTGACTTTCACCATAATAAAATGTTGATGACTTATGACAATCAGTGCCATTGGATCCACCAAAGTAACTGTGTAAGGATCTCTCGATTCATTTTATAAAAAAAGTTTATTAGCTTATAACAAGCAATGTAAAGAAAACAGGAATCACTGTAATAAGAGTTAAATATTAACTATTATAAGATAGCTAAAAGTCATAGTTTATATATGTTTTATGAATCTGACTAAAATCTTCTAGAACATTCTAAAATTTTCATGAATTTCTGGAATATTCTGGAACATTCTAAAAAATTCCAAATTTTTCCAGAATTTTGAACATTCTAGACATTGTAAAATTTTTGCAGGGTTTACAGAATTTCTAGAATATTCTAGAAAATTCTACAGCATTCAGGAACAAATCCTGTTTTATTTTGTTCAAATCCTTATAAAGCAATAAAGCATTTCATAATTATTTTCAAGATTTTTTAATGTTTAAAGCATTTTATGAGGTTTTATTATATTTCTGTTTTATATTGTAAGATAAATAATACAATACTTCTTGTTAGCATACTTACACGTTAAACCACAGGCGACATTTGTTTACTTAAAGATATTACAGTGAACATATTTTGAATTACCATTTCAAATTGTATTAATTTTTTGAACTTATCGACAATCCATTTTCCTAACTTTTGAAAGGTATTCTTACTCATCAAAACACAAGATCCAGAAATTAAGCACTATAGCTTAGAAAGCTTAAATCATGCTCTTTCTAGCTATGGCAAGAAAAAAAAGAGATTGAAGATGACACAGTTGAGATACTGACCCCCAAAAATACCCTAAAATTTGCTTATTGAAAATTTTTATCAAATTGAGAGATATATCTTTTAATCCAGGAATCCAATGATGATTAAATTTGATCTACAAATAACACATTATAGTTGGAAATAACCTTCTTAAGTTTTGGGGTAATTGTTTCATTTGAAATGGAACAGTGACCCATCAAACTTTGGCTCTCGGAATCGTGCAATGAATTCTTTAGTCACTTTTGAGGTCTGTATTATACTACAATGCAGTTAAATCCTTAAATTTTGTCATGATGTGATTCAGCATAAAAAGTTGTCTATGTATATTAAAGCAAACAAATAAATGTTTGCTAGAACTTCTTAAAAAGCCTAGCAAACTTGGCACTGTTGCACCTTCGTACGCGACATGAAGGTGAATGGCTTCTCTTTGAAAGCCCCTAAAAATTCAACCACTGAAGATACTGAACTGAAATTTGGTATACTATCATCAAAGACCATATAGAATCTTCACACCAAATTTCATTGAATTTGGAGATGGTCGAGTGGGGACCTCTGGTCCCCTTGATGTGGAATGACCCACATCATATTAGATAATATGAATAAAAAATAAACCTTTATCCACTACAGTCAAAATCATTTATAACGATGTTGGATTTGTTTGGTTTCCTATCTAAATGACAACAAAAATTATTGGTTATAACGATGGAACCATATATAACGGCAGACTTTTCAGCTGAATTAATGACCGATATCTGGTTATGGCAGAGGTGCAGATCTCCTTGGATGCGTGCTTTTGAGGACTGATTCTCAAATTCATTTGCTCTGCTGCCATCCCTTTCACCAGTCAGTCAGTTTCAGCATTGCCAATTTAACAGTTATTCCCTAAAATTAGTGGATTTTACACCAAAAATATGTAAAAATCTTCTGAATTCAATTGTACTAATGCAATTGAACCCAGCGAATTTTTAGCTGTGTTTTAGTAGGAAAAAATATTTTAGAATCAAGTCTTCAGCCTGAGCCTGCAGAGGTTCTATGGAAAGGCATTATGGGTATTTTGACTTCAGAGATTACTTTTAAACATAAACCCTTATTATTTTTTAATATTCAGTGAAACTTGTCAAATACAGCATTTAAAAGATGACCGGTCAAATATTACCAGTAAATAATCATCATAACATACGACAAAACGTGAACTCATAATTATTAACCTCACCAGTATACAAATTCCCTCTAGTGTTAAGATTTTCCTAAACATCAGTGTTTTACTGTTTACAAATGTTCAAAACTGCTCCTTTGATTTTCTCAATTTTTCACCACCCTTCCTTTTTAATTTTTAATTCTTTTTTAGCTGTTGAGTAATAAACCCCAATAATACTCTTAATTGTACTTTCAATTACTTGTAATTGGTACAGTAAAAAGCTAATTATTTAATACTGTAACACTTAAAAATACAAATTACTCTTATTTTAACAAATTTATGCTTTATCTGACCCCATAATCTATCTATATTTGCTGATGCAAGAGTGAGTGATAAAAAAAATAATAGCACAATCATAATATGCAATCATATGGTGTGCAGAACTCGTTTATCTGATGAGACAATGGGTGGCATAAGCAATCTCTCTGTACTAAAGCACTAAATAATACAAGCAACATAAACTGCTCGGAAGTCACCATTTTGGACCTACACCCAGCAGAGCTCTAATACAAAACAAGGCTTGAAATGCCCTTCACTCACAATTTTTATTCTTTAAACGGAGTTCCTGAGGGCTCTATTATATCTCAACTTCTTTTTGATCTTTTTATTAATGAATTTTCTTATGCCCTTTCTCCTTCCTTCGTGATATTTTATGTTGATAATGTTACTTGCTCCTTCGCTGAATCCAGTTTTAAATCTTCAAACTACCATTAACCATTTTCTCTCTATTTTAAGTACATGGAATTTCGCTAATCATTTTTTACTAAATCTCAATAAAACTAAGTACATGGTTTTCCATCAACGTAAGAAGCGTTCTGTTCCTATTGAATTATCTATTTTTTATAATTTTTAAGTTACCCGAGTACGTTTAAGTATTTGGGTATTTATTTATCCTCTAACTTGTGTTGGAATATACATATCAACGAGTTAACTAAGGCTCTTTCTAGAAGATTGATTTAATTTCACATTCCACTATCTTCCTTTCAGGATTTTATTACTTTTGTACCAGGCACTGATTCATTCAATGCTTTGTTATGGCATTCAATTTTGGGGCTCGATCTCTAAGTTTAATACACTCACATGCCAAAAGTCTTAGGATAGCACCTAATAATGTGTGGGACCTCCTCTAACCCGGCGAAGTGCCACAGTGCGATGTGGCATTGATTCCACATCTGAAGACATTGCCAACCATTCCAACTGGAGAACTTCCCACAATTGCCCATTACGAACCCCATTACGGCTTGCACAGTGCATGCTTGACGACTTGGGTCCATGGCCTTCATGAGGTCTGCACCACACTCGAGCCCTACCATCAGCTCGTATCAGCTTGAATTGAGACTCATCAGACCAGGTCACACATTTTCAGTTGTCAAGTGTCCAGTCGATGTGTTCATGGGCCCAGGAGAGACGTTGCTGACAATGTCCTGTAGTTAGCAAGGGCACCCTCATTGGTCTTCTGCTTCCATATCCCGTGGACACTAGACTTCGTTGCACAGTTCGCATCGATACAGCTCTAGTATCACCCTGGTTAAAATCTGACGTCATCTAGCGTAGTGTCAGTTGCCTGTTAGCGGTGACCATCCTACTCAGATGCCGTTGGCCCGTTCATTGAGAAGGTGTGGTTGACCACTGCGTTGTCCATGGTGGGAGGTAATGCCGTCAAGTTGGTACTTTCGGTAGACTCTTGAAACTGTGGACCGTGGGATGTTGAATTCTTGAGCCACCTCCGATACTGAATGACCCATACGTTATGCTCCACATACCAGGCCACGTTCGAACTCAGATGGCTCTCGTGTACCCACTGTCACACTGAACACCTCACCCCTCACTCATGACAGTGTAACTAAACCTACTGACACTGATTTGCATATTTATACTGTTTGCACAAGCTGCTACTGTCACTTGAAAAATAGTCTACTGCTATCCCATGACTTTTGGCATGTGAGTGTATTTCTCAGCTCTACTGAATCCAAAAATGTCAATAATTATTTACAACTGAAACTTTTTGATTTTTAAAACTTTTAACACTACAATGTGAATAAGAACTATGCATTTGATGTGAATTCTTATAAATTTAATTTGATGATGCTATCATGCTTTTTTAATTAAAATTGTCATTTTATCACACTAATGAAAATGATCACCCAGTATTTGGCAAGTGAAAGGGCTATTATACTTCATTTTTGGTGAGAATCAAACTCAACATAGGTATTTTATTCCAACTGAATGAACAAAGGCAATTTTTTTATTTAAACTTGTGCATTAAAAGCTAAAAATAAAAATCAACATAAGATTATCTTATAATTATAGTAATCGCATAGGGGATAAGTTTGCAGATCCAATGCACTTAACATGCATCCGATACGTGACCATCATCTTCACACTTCTTTCCTATCAAGTTTAATACTTGGTATAACATTGAAAGGCATTCAGCCATGTACATTCCGAGGAATAATTGCTACTGATAAACGTATTCAAGAAAGAAGGGTTGAGGTGAGGCAACAGTCATGTAACTAATGTCAACTCATAATAATAATCACTGAGAATACACAGAGTGCACTGAATTGTCTGTACAAACTTTGGGAGTAGTTTCCTGGTAGCACAAGGAACAACAGAAAGTCCAGTAAATACATGTCTGGAAATGCATGCTTTCGCTACTAAGCAGCTCTGAAGGTTCACAATGTCATTCTCCCACCATCATTTTCGTGAGACCAATGTCACTAACTTAATGTGGAAAATGAACATTGGTAAGTGTATTATCAGGAAAAAATTATTAATTTCTTATTGGTAAGCGTATCGGATTCTGACTCAGCACCATATCATCAACTACTGCTAACAGTTGCTGATTGGCTATCTGATGATGTATTAGATTTTTATATGGTTTCGGAACTGTGGGGGGGGGGGGGGGTCAACCCCCACGAAAGTATGTATTTCCAGACATGTGTTCACTGGATATTTTTTATTTCTTGTCCTACCAAGAAGCACCTCCCAAAGTATGTATGGACAATTCAGAAACAGCCAGTATATTTATAACTATAGCAATAACTACTGAGAAACAAGGAAGCAAATACTGTAGGAGAACTTTTTTCAGAGTGCCTACATTTTTCCCTGTTCTCTTTAAGAAAAACATCTTTATACATTATATTTTAAGAATGCATTTAAGCATTAATTTATCATTTTTACAATTCTTAAACATCCATTTCATATTAATAAAAAACATTTTAAGCTTAATAAAAATTTAAAAACATTAACGTCACATCAATAACAATCATATAGTTTTTGCATAAATTAGCAAGGATTTAAAATTATATAAATATTTAAATACCATCCCTATAATTTTAAAAGCAGATATGTATATTAATTTAAAAAAAAATAAAAGGAATAAAAGATAAAAGTATGATCCGAATTTCACCCCCCCCCCCCCCTATTCAGCCAAATTTGCAAAACCCACTGAACCCATTGCAAAACTTAATGTTTTAAAATGGCTAGGCATGTTCTCAAAAACTTGAGATAATGATTTCTTTCATGTTAAAAGCATTTTATAATTCTTTCAGTTTTCACCTGAAAGTAACAGTAAAACATAGAAAACAACCTTAGGGCCAGCAATGTTCAGGAAAAGCCTATTCTTACGCCTTATAATTTTCACTTATGAAGGCATGGCGGTCCTTTAAACGAGGAGATAACTTTCCTTAAAACCTAACGCCTTGGCAGATGAATGAAATATGCTGCCCCAAAATCTTCATAATAACCTTATAGCAAGCATCAGCATTTATTGTGAATCCTACATATCCTCTGAAGCAACCACTCTTTTTAGTAGTGTTTCTAAAGCTGTACTACTTCTTGGCTCGGTTTCGAACTTCAATGCGATCCTGAGTAAATAGTACCGTTTATTCACAGTAAATTTTTTATATTAAATTTTATTAAAATAATTTGTGTAGTTCATGAGAAATTTTGTTCTTGTGAATTTAGTGTTCTACTATAATGCAATTGCAGTTAAATAATTATTCTTAAAAATACAACTTTTGATATTTTACTAAGTTTTTGTGTCTTTTTAAGATAAAAAGCCCAGACTTCCAGTATCATAATATTTTTCCTTTTTTAAATTTAATTTTGCTTTTGTTAAAAATGAAAAAAAAAATATATATATATTAATTAAACAATTAAACAATTTTATACTACTCCTAGTAATGAAAAAGTATGATGTTAAACGGAAGTATATCTTCATATATAGGCCAGAAATTGTATGTAAAGAGCTGATGTCTGTTTTATATAATGAATAAGAGATATAAATTATATAACTATATCACAAAAAAATCTGAGCATGGGGGGAAGGGGTTAGGAGTAAGAATTATTACTTAAATTTTTTTGTTTGTTTTTTTAAGTTTCTAGTACTTTTTTAAATGTTTTTAAAGTTGTTTTTAATTGTTTCTAGTTTTAGATTTAGATTGTATCTTTTTTTTTAATTTTAAAAGTCAAACAAAATAAAATTATTAAAAAAAATTAATAGGGATGTCAAAACACCGCACACCTGCTTCTTTTATCATTACAGGATAATCAAAATCTTCCCGACGGCCTGGTTTTTCAAACTAGAAAGGAAGAAAAAAAAATGACTGGTTTAAAAATTGAACTTGTAAAAATTTATCTACTGCTATTCAGCGTGGATTTCAAGAAATCAAAGATCGAGGGTAATTTTTTTTTTTTTGCCTCTTCTAGTAATCAATATAGAGATAATACGGCAAAATAATTAAAGAAAAAAAAGTTGTTAATTAATTTTCTGAAAAGTTGTTTTCACACAATTACACGTGGTAAAAATGAATATTTGAACAAACTCAATCGATTCAAGTTAATTAACCTGGCGCGGTTTATGTTGTCAACTTTTTTTTTTACCTTCGTCATTCCAACTCCAACGACGAAGACCCGTCGTAAAGCCATCGTAGTAGCGGCCATCTTTTACCATACGATGAGCGACGCATGCGCAGCTGATTGCGAACTATTTTCAACGGACTTATTGCATACGAGTGTCTTTCATATCAATGCAACTCATTAAAAAAACGATCGCTGGAAAAAATCTACTACGATGGAAATTACTTTTGTAAGATGTTTACGACGTACGACAGGTATCTGGAAGAATTGTTTGTTCAAATAGTTTCTAAACGACAAATCGAGTGAAAAACTGTCCGATTTCTCGGCCGCGAATAGATACAAAACCATGCTTGTGAGAAGACCGAACAATTTTTGGCGCGTTTCATTGTTGTTTTGGTAATGTACAAGAGAGTTTTCCCCCAAATAAACGATGAGGGCTGTTAATCCATGGAATTGATTAAAAATTAAGATCATCAGACAACCTCTGGGAATGCATAAATCATCCTACTTTAGAAATATGGAGTATTTGATTCGATGTTAAGGTAAGTCAGTCGTAGAGTTTGGCTACTCATTCCCCATCTTCATTTTGGGACGATCAATGAATTAAGATTTTTAAATCGTTTATGAATGGGATGTTTAACAACAAAACATTCCTTGTCTTGCTGCTTAGTCTTTAAACGTTGCGAGATCATTTATTGGTTATCAAAAAAGTTGCTCTCAACGAGAAATTATTCATTAGCCAACATTGAAGTGCTTAGTAGCTGACAGCACAACTACGTTACAACAAGATGCACTTCCGTTTGTTATTACGATGTCTAAAGTGGAGTTGTTTTGGTTTAATTGTAACTGTTCATTTATTTCTCGTGAGTGCCGCTTATGATCAATGGCCGTAATCGAACTGTTGGATTTATAAATTTCGCCAAGTTCGAGTTTGTGTCCAGTGCTCGGCCTACTACTACTATACTTTTAGGCTTAGAAATTGTTTACAATTCGATCCACGAGATGGAATTGGTATCGTCGGTCTCTATGTCAATGACATTTGCCATCATAATGTTTGTGTTAATAAGTTTATTCTTCGCGTTTCGTATAAACGATGATCTTGAACACTAAATTAAAAGGCGCGACTACAGAATGCAATATCTATGCAAAGAAATAGACGTTTACGAGCGCCTCCAGGAAATGATAGGATCGTCGTTTTTGGAGGATTGCCGAGGTTAGGCCTATCAACATAGCAAACATCAAACACTAGTTTATGAGAGTTAGGCTTAATGTCAATAACAAGTTGTAACTAAGAAATAGGGCTCGATAAAATTTAACGCTTATTATATTGGGTTAATTGCATTTACGCGATGCTCATAAGCTTTATGTTTGTGTTAGTAAGAAATATACCGAGTTATATTTCGAAAAATTGCCAGATTTCTTCGAGTAGAGTAATAACTGCTAAACGATTTCATTTTAAGTAATCGCTTCCGCTTCTTAATACACAAAAATATCCTTTTTTCTATGAATAGGCTACTGAATGGTTACGCTAGCTAATGTTAACCCTCCAACATGAATGGAGAAATACCAAGCGTCCCTATAACTACATTAGCTGGAATAGCAAGTCTCACAGACTGTAAGTAAAACTTTTTTTTATGTTTGGGTGAATTGATTCCCACTATTTCAATGTAAACATTGCACATGCAAAAAAGTCCTGATGCCCTTTACCTCCTTTTAACAAATGATTTTCCTTTAAAGTGCTTCCAGAATTACCATTGCCATCACCACTGCCTGCATCATTGAATAACAAGAGCCTTTTATTTCATCCTCGGGTTGCAGAAGAGGCTCAAAGACTATTAAATACCCGAGATGAAGTATTAGCAGCACAACTTATCCAAGCACTCAGTCAAACGAGTGCTGAACACATGTAAGTTATAAACAGGCATAGTTTGGAGATCTTTTTTGATCATGTTCTGTCTCATAACTTTAGTGATTTTTAAGCATGTCTTTTTTGAAAAGATTCTTTCGTATGAGCATTGAGTGAGATGGTTTTAAAACTTTTATTTTTATTAACACCACGGTGCTTTCAGTCTTCAAAATACTAGTGCCTGTGGTTGTGTTTACATCCTTGTGCCTACTGTTTTGAAAGTGGTTGTCATCATTGAGTTAAATGCAGTGCTGTGGGATCCAATATTTTGTTGTTTATTTTGATTTTGTTTGTTTCTTTTTTCATGTAGTCTCAAGGTGAGAGATAAAAAATTAGTTTGTTTTCACATACTAAAAAAAAAACCAAAACAAAACCCCAACCAAAAAAAAATAAAAAAAATGATATAAGTAAATTAGGAGTTTGGAAGAAAGCAAAGCCTAGACTTTCATTTAAAGTGCAAAAAAATAAACGACCTGTTCTTGCAATCGGTTTCGTTATGTAAATTTTGAAAAATGATACAATGTGTCACTTGAAGAATGTCTTTTTTTTATTGTATCACAAAAGTGAAAAGTACTGGAAGAAACTTATCCATTCCATTTAATTTTACATAGAATGCTCGATTGGATAACTCCAAAAATTCAACACTTGGATAAGATATGCAGAAGACCCTGTAAACAAATTATAACCTTATCCTTTAAATGATACCTGGATATGCCATAATTTACAATAAAAAATGAATTGCTTTTATCTTAAAATTCACCTCTTATTTTTTTTATTTTTTTTTATTTTAGCATGTGTTCCTAAAATCGGTGACATTGTTATCATAACAAAGTTGTATAATATTAAACTTGTACAATACAAAGCTGTATAATATTAAATGTGTAATTTAGATTCAATGTATAAAGGGCATTTAAAAGAACGACCAAAGCTAAAGAGAAATGCTTATTCTTTCTTTTTATTTTAATTTTTTAATTTAATTTAATTTAAACTTTTTTTTAATCTAATTTATAGATTTTAATGAGGTGATAAATATCAATTCAAATGGAACTTTAGAATAATATTTACAGCCATAATATTAAATTTTCATTCTGCAAATATTCCCATTCCATTTTTAAATACATCCATAATAATAATAATAATAATAATAATAATAATAATAATAATAATCCATTCCAACAATACTACCTGGAACTGTTTGTAAACATGGCTTGATTTTTTTTTTTTTTTTTTTTTTTTTTTTTTTTTTATTTGACCTGACGAGGTATTTGATAATTTATTTTTATTATTCATTTACCCCCAAAATAATACTGATTTTTAATGTTATGCTGCTTTTAATATTTGGTCCACACTATACACAATTAAAGAAAATAATTCATTCCCATTAGAAAAATGAATTCCCTGTTTATTTGAAGTAATTCACCATCCACCTGCAACAATTCCAATAAGTTTGTGTATTCAAATATTGAGAATGATTGGAAATTAAATACTGTAATCCTTGGAAAAATTATGACCCCCTTTATCTAGCAAACGGGTATTTACTTATTTGACTTTGAACAATATTGTCAATATTGTTTTTTAGTATTGTCAGCCATTTAAAGTAAATAATTAGTAAATTATTGTTGAGCCAGATCATTGTCGAGTTAGGTAATTGTTGCTCCACACAGCTAAAAAATTTTTTACCACCCTTATATTAGCTCGCTCTTGGATCTTGTGAGATGGTATGGAACCTTTCAGTCGAGTTTTGAAGCACTTCCACTTTTCCATTCGCTCTTAAATTTTGCATACAGGTTTGTTCCTGATGACAACACATTTTAACAATTTTTCTTTCCAATTTCAGTTTTTCCCACACAAAAAATTAAATAGATTCATTTTTCCTGCATGTCTACGGAATTTTATTTGTGTGGAGGAGTTTGTGACGTCAGAATTTGTTTGCCAATAAGATTGTTTCTTCTAAGTGATAAAACTTAAATTTTCGGTTTGAGAATAAGGGTGGTAAAAAATGCTTCATTTTTCTCTGTTTACTTATTTATTTTTTAAAATAATAGACTAGCTCATTCCCATTTAAAAAATGAATTCCTTGTTTATTGGAATTTGACTTTAAGAATACTTCAGTATATTGTTTTTGGTATTGTCACCAATTCAAAGTAAATAAATAATTACTAGAATTCCACTCGTCACATGACTGGTGTCAACCGTACAGGTTAAAAGGTAAAGAAATGAAAGTGGTGCATCAATAGTTTTAAGAGAATTATAGTATTAGATAGTTCAGTTGGGTCATTGTTGCTACACATTGAGAGATAGTTATAAAATTTTCTTTAGATATATATGATTTTTTGTACCTGTGTGGCAACAAAAGGTAATTCACTGATTATTTACTTTAAATTGGTGGCAATACTGAGAAAAACGTTCATGGTATTGTTAAATTACCATCTTATCTTTGCTGGACTTAATCTAAATTGGAAATTTCATAAATGAGATTACATAATTGGGCTATTTAGACTCCAAAGAAATACAATATTGGCTGAATTTATCAAATAATTTGGGATTAAAACAAGCAAAGAATTAAATGTACAGTATTACTAAATGTAGTCAGAGATAAGTGAAAAATTATCACCATTTACATCTTACTTAGATAATAAATAATTACCAGTAATAATAAATAATTATACATCCGTGATAGCTAATCTTCCCCCCCCCCCCCCCTTGGCTGCTGCGACCATCATACAGAAGTTGTGAATCCAGGTCCATCCAGGGACCCAACTCGTCGGCCTCTGGCCATACAGGCCCTGGATGGATGTATTGGATCTCAACTCATAAATAAATTTATCAAAATAACAAGATAATTGGTTTTGAGTACATTGAAATGGTTGGTGAGCAGTGTTCTTGGTTCTGAGTTTTTTGGTTTTGTTATCCAATTAAACCATATGTGAAATTTATGCATTTGAGTATCAAGTTTTTATTATTGCCAAGCTTTAATAAGCAAATCAAAGTTCATATATACTAATTACTAATTAAAGAACATCTACTGTTACAATTTTTTAAGGAAGCAGGATTAGCCCCTAGAGTTTAGAGACCTGCTGCATTACTGAGCAGATGCTTTGAAATCCTCTAATTAGAAAGACTGTTTATGTATATGACAGTGCTCCCGCTAGACTATTTTAGGAGGGTGCTGTGCCCTGCCGCGAGAGTATTGTGCCCTGCCACGACAGTTGTGCGCTCGTTCCCAAAAACATTGCTTTAGCTAAATTATTTAAGTAGATATTTTATTTACAATGACTAAATAGTTTTCAAACATATTTTCTAGATATATAGATGTGAGCATTATTGAACATCTTTCACTTTGGATTTGGCTGATCTTGAAAAAATCTCGTTCATTTATGGGATGTCGGATATACAAGCAATAGCGAAACATTTTGCAGAAGATAAAGAACAACTCCTAAACGAGTGGCAAGTTTTCTAACCATAATACAAAACTTAAAAATGGAAGACAGATCGTTAAAAGCGATTGTCAGATCTATTTTATGGATCTAAACATGTGAATCTGGGATTAATAAATCTCTTTCCAAATTTAGCAAAAATATATGCTACTGTTACTGTCATTCCATTAGGTACTGCGGCAGTGGAAAGAGTCTTCTCTCAAATTAAATTAATAAAAAAAAAAAAAAAAAACCCCACAGAAATGCACTGAAAGAGGAAACGCTCAAACATATTTTAAGATATAGAAGGTCGAACTGTGATATAGATTTATTTAATGAATTTTTAATATTTGCAGTAAAAGAATGGTTTAAAATTAAACAGAAGAATTGCCTAATAGGAGAATTGCCTTATATTTTGTATTTATGTTTTATTAAGGAATAAAGTATTGATTTCCTAATATAATGGGTGTATACATATAATTGCATTCCACTTTGAGCCTTGCCCCTGCCTCTCACCTTCCTTCCCCAAGAGATGCCTTGACACTGCATGATGCCCTCTTTCTGCAATTGTCACCCTGCCCTCTGTCAATTCTAGTGGGAGCACTGTAAGAGGATTATAGGTATAGCTTGAGGTTTCAGTAACTCCAGGTTTCAGTAACATCATTCTTAAAGGTGATGTTTATATGAAACTGCTCTCAACAGTCAAATGCTTTTCTTGTTTTACCATGGTTGAATAAAACGGGTTAGTCAGATCGGGCCAGGAGGAAACAAGCGATCTTAACTTGTGACGTCAAAGGTTCCTCATGGTATTCAGAGACGAGGTGAGGTCAGCGAAAAAAGACATTTCATTGCACTGCCGAGTGTCCTTCATTTTCCAAAAAAATATGAAATTGAAATTTAGACTTTACTTTGTAGCGATTTTTACCTTGCTTCTGAATACCATGTGGAACCTTTGACGTCACAGATTAAGATTGCTTGTTTCCTCCTCACCCGATCTGATAAACCTGTTTTATTCAACAATGAGTTTTACAGTTGTTTATATACAAAACTGACTAAAGAGGTTAATTTCAGTTTTTAAAGAATATGAACATGGTTGTTTTTGGAGCATTAGCTTTTGACTTGTTCTTGCATTTAATTCTAATCATGACAAATTTCTCTAATAAATTGGAAAGATCTGGTTAACAGTTCTGACTTAGAAAGACTCAAGTATATTATTTAAATATGCTTTATACTTTTAAGTTAAAATACCCTGACAACCTGTTGTCACAGTTGTACTTTATATGAAAGCAAAGGCTAAAGGGCAAGATATCATTTAATGTGGATGAAATAATTTTTTTCAAATACAGACAGTAAGTATTGGAAACTATTCAAATAAACTTCTATAAGTTTGGCTTTATTTAACCCTTTTGCTGCATAAAGTGGATGTATCTACCTTTTCATCACCTTTACCTGTGGAAGTCAGATTCACCCCACAGGCTTTAAAAAATTCTCATTATGCTGCAAAAAGTGGATAATTTTATGTATCAAGTATGACCATGAAATTTAATTATGCAGTGAAAGGGTTAAGTGGTTTGATACATATTTGACTGAAGTTTATGGAATTAACCAAGTTTGCAAATGTTTAACCCCAGTGGGCAGGCGATAGTAAATAAACAAGTGCTCATGTAACCGGTTTCAAGTATTTGACTTATGCTATTTATTTTAAAGATACAGTAATTAAAGCTGTTCACCTAACCATTTAACCATTTTGGCAACAAGTGCTATTTGATCTTGCCCTGTTATTTGCATTTTGCATCAGTTACATTGAACAGTTACGCAAAATTAATCTCACATGTGGAGATTTTAAAATCTTAAATGGCAAAGATAATCACAGAAATTTTTAAGTGTGACTCTAACTAGTGCAATAAATTAATAACATTTAATAGATGCTGCTATCCCTGCAAGCTAGTTGTGAATGCCAGTCGACTGTCTTGGTATGTTTATATATGTCAGTTAATAAATGATCACATTTATGATCCATTTAGCCTTTTAGATGAAAGTAGGGGTTGGCTCTTTTTTATTTGTTATTTTTTTTTTCTCCCCCAAACATTTAAAAATGCAAAATCCATTCTTTACTTGCTGAAATTTGTTGACTGCTACGTAAATCAATGAAAATAAAGGTTCTTTGTGTATAAGCAAATCAAGATGACAATTCAGAGAATTTTGATGAATTCTTGTTAGGCTGATTTTGTTTCATACGAAATAAACATTCCAGAAATAGCATAAACCCTCCAAATGAGGAATGTAAACCTTATAATAAATGTGAGGTGTTATACAACTTGCACAGTAAGCTTTAGTAGCATTGCAAACATTACAATTTTTCTACAGTTAAAGAATTTTAAAAATGTTTGTCAAATAGTATCGTTTTTGGTTCTATGTATGCATGTTACTATTATCTGGAAAATGAGCAAATAAACTTTAATCTAAAAGTAAGAATATACGCTTTGGTGCTACAATATTTAGTATGAAACATGTCATGTAAGCAGTATTGTATTACAATGTAGTTTATAAAAAAATTAACAGGTTCTTAAGTGACATTTCTGCTGTGAGAAGTGATTAAAAATCTTATCACTAAAGCATTTGTTGTGATATTAATAAAGATATGATCAAATGAGCAATATTAATAAAGTTTATATTGTAGTATATCATTTTATAACACTAATGAAGTTTAATATACCGGGTTCAATATAACATTTTTTTTACATTGTTAACGACATTTTCAGCGTTTGCTTTCCAGCAATTCAATGCTTTCATAAGAATCGTGAGGTACACGCAAACACTGAAAATGTCGTTAACAATGTAAAAAATGCAATACACTTTTGGATCACCCGGTAAATAAACTTTTATTTAATCTTAATTTATGTTGATTTGTAATTTATATTATTAATCTAAAAATACATTAATAATTAAACAGCAAATACATTAATAATTAAACAGCTTTAGTTTTCTTTTAATGGAAAATCGGATATCTTTCTCGGATAAATTTCTTATACTTCAGTTACCTTGAATTTAAATAATTGTTCTTCTTTCTGAAAGGCTTTAACAACAATTTTTCTTCTTTATTTTATCATGCTTTTAATTTGAAGTAGTCTTGTATTTAGGTAATATGATAAACAAAAATGCCATTGGCATCCTTTATACTTGTGCCAAGGAATAATTGAAATGAATGAACTTAATTTAAATACATTTAAAATTAAAAAAAAAAATTTATTTTTTTTTTTATTTTTTTTAATTTAATGTTTTTCAAAATACAGTTATGAAAAATATCTTAACCTGGCCTATATAAACTTGAGATTATGGAAAGTTTTCCATGAAGCCAATATATTGCTGTATGGAATGTCAATATATAAATTTTATTTTATTTTATATATTGCTTGCATTTTATTTTATATATTGCTTGCATTTTATTTCACATTATTTTTATGTTTATTTTTAACTTGTTAGTTAATAATAATCATTTATTTATTTTTATATGGATTTAAATACCAATTTAGGCATATTAACTTCCACGTGGTTTCATGGAATATAAGTTTTATGTAAGTCAGGGAATGACCCTAAATGCTTTTCTACTCTGATATTAAAAGTTATTCAACCTCTAAAATTATTTTTATTAATGATGTACAGTCTGAACGTTTTAGAATTATGAAATGTGAATGGGGTTGGTCAGTTGATGCTGATTATTAATACCGACCACTAAAAACATTTGAGATTTCTTGACCTTGTCTGTAGTTACGTCAATTATTTTTAATAATAATTATTTAAATAGCTGTTTCTTTGGTTTATTTGGTTCTATTATTAATTATTCTTTGGTATGGAAAAATTAAAGATATAAATGTGGTGTTACGGATACGAAGGGCAAACTCAACAAACTGATTTCGAGAAACGCGCGTTTGAAATTTTTGCTCTACCACTCTAAGTTGAACGCTTTACTTTCAGCCTTTATTTTATGCGATTAGGAGAGACTAATGGAACAAAAAATTATACCACCTTATTCTTTGCTGTCTGAGAAGCCGAAAAGTATAATAAAAAAAATTTGAACCAATGTTGAGTTCGCCCTTAGTATCTGCAACACCTCAAATATTACTTCTAGATTTCAAGCAGTTTTAATTTCTTTTAGTTTTAAATACAAAAATCAATGAAATAATTTGAATGTATGCATCAATGTTAGAACACTTGTTATTTTTTGACATAAATGAGCATATTTTATTATACAAAACTTGAGGGTTTTATCCTGAAACTCAGAAAGTAGAAAGCAAAGGCGAGTTCATTATAAAGTTGTTTTTTTTTTAGTTTTTTTTCAAATATCTGTTTGTTTGTCACTTGAGCCTTTTTTATACTTTTAATAAATGTTTATATTTTTAATAAATGCTTTTCTTACAGTTAAAATATAAAAATTATAAAAACAAAATTAAATTTGAAGAGATTCAGTTCAGCTGAATCATGATAAATGCGAACATTTTAACTGCTATTATTAAATATTAAATGAAAAATTTATTTATAATTTTAAAAGTAAATATTTAACCATTTCCATTTCAGAGAATTAAAGGATAGTTATGCTACCAATGAAACCATTGAAGGAGAAATGCCTGAACTATTGAAAACAGTTTTGCAGAGAAATCCTCACACATTTAAAGGTAGAATGAATATCCAAAAATACAGGATTATTCATAATGATGACTCATTTAATTTCTTGAAATATAAATTATATATGAGTAATCTACATACTGATAGAGGTGAAATTACAAAACTTTAGAACCTCGTCTCTCTATCGGTATTAGATTATTCATATACAATTATTTCAATTATTTCATATACATATTTCAAGAAATAAAGATGAATTAATTTGAAACCATGGAGTCCATCATTTTGAATAACCATGTATTGATAGTTATCATTTATTGTAAATAAAGTCAAAGTTAATAAGAGTTAAGCTTGTTTCACATAGAAAAATCCCTGGCGGAGCGGATGCAGGTCCGCATATATTGCGTATAGTGGCGCCTCCGTGGCATAGAAATGCGGAATTCATTGAGCATTTCACAATTAAAACTTTTGCGCAACTTTTCCGCTTAAGCTGTCTCCTGATTGGTCCCTCTAAAATAGTATCTTCTTTCGTAAAATGGAGTCTAAAACTAAGCTTTTGAAGTAAAAAAAAAAAAAGTCTATCAAATGAATTTTCAACAATTTTTTAAATGGAGATGTTATATATTGTAATTTTTCATTTGGCGGAGTATGATTTAAAAATACAAGAACTGTACTGCCCAGTAATTGTGTAATAATAAATATATATTTTAGTTACAATAATATGTAAAAAAAAAAATTAAACCCCTTTTGGGTAAAAGTCGAGAGTAGCATTCTCAATTTTTCTCAGAAGACATCGGTCAGCCCCATCGCGTTTATGCATGAATTCATTATTGTAATGCGTCTAATTAATACATAAATAATTTATCATATTATAGGAATTATATTTTACGAAATTTATGCGGGGGGAAAAAAATCATTAAAGTCCCGTGACGGTGAACATCAGCTACGGGCGGGCTGTCGGTCATTGATGTCGGCCTGGCCGCACATACATCGTCACGAGATTTTCGTGATGTGTTTTCTTGCATAACTTTCCGAAAATATAATTCTATAATGCGATATATCATTTACTTATTTATTAAATATGTTACACTTATTTAATGATTAAAAACAATAATAAATTCGAGCTAGACGTGGCTGAAACAAGCTTTATGTAAAATAGGATTAAAACGTGAAGGGGCTGATCGATCATCGATGTCACCCGAGAAAATAGAAACCGACTTTTACCTGGTTTTGTTTTATTTTAGCTGAGCATTTCTGTGTTCCTGTATTTGGTATTCCAAATTGAAATTCGTTCAGAAATTAAAGAAATAAGTTTCTCATGAAACACACATTTGCTGGCCATCGCTGTGTAATAGTGTAATTTTTATCTCCCCCCGCTTTAGGTTCTCCCTACATGCTTTGCACTTCACCTGCTTCCTGATTGGCTGAGGCAAAGCGGATTCCGCAAAATTTCCAGACCTCCTTGAAATGAAAAATCCGCTCAGCAACTCTCGCGGAGCTGATCTGCAAAGTTTCCGCGTGAATGTGAAAAGCCTCAGTTTAGCGGAAAAAGTCCGCTTTTGCCCGCGGATTGCGCTTCCGCTTGTTTTCCGCTCCGCAAAGCTCTATGTGAAACAGGCTTTATACTCTGTCCAACGAAAGAAAAGTTGGATGTATCCAATTGAAAACTCAGTTGTCAAAAATTGAGTATCTTAACAACCGAAATTGGAACTTTAATTGGGCACTCCCAGTTTTTCTTTCTTTGGACAGATGTTAATGCTAATTTATGCCAGTCAAGCACATGTTAAAGTAATACAGCTGATGAATTTTCAAATATTTGATATTTGGCTATGGATGTCATAAGATTTGTAAAATATAATTCAAGTGAATTGTAATCATGGATTTTAAAGGTGAATTACTATTAGAAAACTTTATTATTATTATTATTATTATTATTATTATTATTTAATCTGTTCTCAGGATGTTAAGTCACCGGCTTTTGCAATTAAAAGCGGTGTACCACAGGGCTCTCCATTGGGTCCCTTGTTATTTAACATTTTCATAACAGATCTTTTTCACTTGTTGGTGCAATTACCTATCCGCATTCTCATCTATGCTGACGATATTAAGCTATTTTATTCAATAACGAATTGGAACAGCTGGGAGGTCCTGCAAAATGGCCTGGATTTGGTTTATCAGTAGTCTGTAAGCAATGGGCTTGAACTCAACGCGAAAAAATCCTATGTGACCTCTTTTAACAGAAAAACCACGCCTTTCTTTTTTGATTATCATATTGAAAGCAAGCTTCTCGCTTGGAAGAACCAAATCAGAGACTTAGGAGTTGTCTTCGCTGATAACTGCTCATTTATACACCATATTGACCAAATTAACTTGGATATTTCACGTCTAGGATTAATTAAGAGGTTGTCATCCTTTTTCTCTGATATTAATACCTTTCTATAGCTTTATAAAGCTTTTGTTGTCCCAAAAATTCTCTACTGTGTCTGGATTTGGTACGGGGGTAGTATGCAACCTATCACTTTTCTCCAGCGCAAACTATTTAGTTTTAATGCTTTCCTTTGCGATCATGTCAGACATCACAATTGTATTCATTATAAACATAAAATTTTTAATATTAAGGATCTTATACGCAGACATTTCTTCAATATCCTACTTAATATTTACCATGGCATATTAATTGCCCCCTCGCTTACTAATGATTTTAACTTGCATAGTCTAAGAAAAGCCAGAGGTGGTTTCAAGATCAGATCTATTCTAAAGTGGAGGTCCAACTTATCCCAAATTAACCCTACTATTAAATTAGTCAATAACTACTTGGAGCATTTCAATAACGTAAATTTAGCTGACGCCAAAGACATGCATCTATCATTGTTTTCTTAATTTTATTTTTCTCTCTCTCATCTCTGTTCGCATCTTTCTTAGCACCTCTTCTTTAGGACATTACCTTTTTAATCTATTCTTTTAATTATTTTTTTCGTAGTTTATATCTATTTGTGACTCTGCTTTCGCTTTGTTTTTCTTGTTTTTGCTTTTCTTTCTCTCTTCTTAATCGACTTGGCTTCCTTCCCTTTGATTTTTTTTTTTTTTTTTTTTTTTTTAGCTTACCTCCCTATTTTATATGTATTTTTCATTAACCCCGTTTTGAGCTTCGGCCTGTTGGGGCTCAACCCACCGGTCTATCAGTTGGGTTATTCCCTGTTGTTGTTACAATATAAATATAAAAAAAAATTATTATTATTATTTTCTTGTCTGATTCGGTCTGGCGTTTTGGCTTTGATTTTTATTTTATTTATTTATTATTATTACTTTTTTTTTCTTTTCTTTATTAGTTTATTTTGTATGTATCATTAACCCCGTTTTGGGCTTCGGCCTGTTGGGGGGCAACATAGGGCTTCATCCATTTCTTGTTTATTTATGATTACAATTGAACCTAGATATCCTGAACCTTGTTATCTCAAAACATTTTCCCGGAAAACCTTGCTCGAAAACGTGCTGAATTTCTCGACTTTTGTATGCCAGCGAAATGCAAAGCCTTTAAATACATTAGAGAGAAAGATTATTTCATTATGAGAAATTTTTCATATGAAAACGAAAAAATTTGACATCACTTTGGTTATACGATTCTAGTGTGTAATGAAAAAAATTCATGAAAAATTTTTCGTTCTTGTTGGCAAGTTTTTGTTGCGTACGAGATGTTTGAGCATGTGTAGTTTGTGCATTTCTATTGCTAGTGGTGCCACTTGTAAGTGGTGTAACTCTATATACATACAATTTATCTCCTATTGTTCTCTGTACTCTCATAGTACCTTTATTAACCTGAAAATCTTGATAAAAGCAACCCTCTATTTCTCAATTTTTTTTTTCTTTGTTCCCGTGAAATTCGAGATATCTAGGTTTGACTGAAATTGATTTTTGAAAAATTCTCATCCATTATGCATGAAATTAATTGTTAAATTGGTCTTGATGTAAAACGTCACCATAAAGCTGTATTCTGTACTAAAAGTTTGTTTAACTTGTATAGAAAAAGATGTATATGATAATTTTTAGTGCTATCCCTGGAATAGAGGGGACAAGCAGGCTAGTGATTGTAAAAGGGTGCATTTAGCTGCTAATAGAGCTAACAAGGAAAGAAAAAAAAAGGCACTTGTTTTAATAGGTAGTTATCATACTATAAAATAAACCCAAAATAAGCCACTGCTGAAGTGGCAGAACACTTTAAAGTGAGCCAAATAAGGGCATAATGTAATTTTCGTGTTATAATGTGCGTATTATCCAAAATTAAAGTTAAAAACCATCACTGTGCATTATAATAAATTGCGCATAATATTCCAATTTAATGTGAAAATTTCCAAGCGGCGGCTGGGGCGGGGGAGGGACGCCTTCTTCAGCAACGGAGTATTATATATGTAAATTATATATCTGGAAATTTATATATATATACATATATATATATATATATATATATATATATGGAAATCTCATTATCATGTGTATGCCAAAATACATTTAGCAATACTTTATTTCACTTTTTTATTCTCAACTTTCCGTCGCAAAATTCTATTGCAAAAGTGAATTCTTGAAAACAAAATGGTGACAACCAATCACCTAAAAAATCAGCAATCATTAAATAAAGCTTTTCAACTGTCACTGTGTTCATCTTTCCAAATTGTCTGAGAATGTTTCATCAAGAAAGCTAATGCAGTTCAGTACAGTCATCAAAGGGAAATAATCCACACTTGAATTTTACACTAAGTTTTACCGTTTCAATATTAATTTATTTTTAATAATTTAATATTACATTTAGAGTTAACATTATTAAGATTATTAAATTTAAATAATTATAATTAAAAAAAACTATTAAAACAACACATTAACATGAAATGTAATATTAAGTATTAAACTCGTGTGGATTATTTCCTTTGGTTGACTGTACATTAAACAATATACAGTATATTAATTCACTTTTTTTCCCTCAGTTTCCCGTCACAAAATACTAATGCAAAAGTGAAATCTCCAGAATAAAATGGCGACAACCAATCGCCTAAAAAATTGCCGATCAAGTTTTATTTATGAAGTTAACAAATTCTCCCATCTTGATAATAACAAAAGAATAAAGGAACCAAATCATGTAAATTTGAAACATTGAAGTGAAATAAAATTTCGACCATTAAAGTTTTTCAACAGTCACTCCGTTCATCTTTCCAAATCATCGCCATGAAGACATATGTACTGAAATAATTTTGAAAACGAAAAAATAATTTAAATACTCCTTTAGTTATTTTGTTTTTAATACATCACTGACAGTAATGTATTAAGGAAATTTTTGAAGAATCGGACTTGGTTAAATTATTAAGCATCCAGGCTATGCATTTAAAAAATGAAAAAATAAAGTAGATTTCTATATATTCATGCATATTCATGCTTAAATTTTACTTAATTATTTTATAATATGATGTTCATTCATTTTGTTTGCAATACACTGGGTGTGCATAATACGTGGATGGGCATTATACACGGAAATTTTTTCCAAAAGCTCTAAAAAAAATTCAATATGCACTATACACGGATGCACATTATATCCTAAAAATTACGGTAATTTTTATAAAATATGCCATAGAAAACATTAGTAAATACAGAAAACTTTATTCAGTTAAAGGTGAACATCAGAGACTTTGCAGTATAATGATAGTGGTTCAGTATTTGGCTTTATTGCCTTCATTCAATTACCATGTAGTGCAAAATCTCTCTTTGTTGTGTAATTAAAGGTGAACTCTGTAGTCACATAAATCTTTCTTTAAAAGAAAGATGAAAGTATCAATAATCTTTATAAAATGTATTAAAAACTTATAGCATGCGTTTGGAATATGTAATCAGAACATGTTTGAAATGTACAACTGTCAATTTCCACCTATCAGGTTGTAAAGTTATTTTATGAGCTACTGTGCAAATAATAATTTATATATTTACTACTAATATGTTACATATTCCTAGAGGAATTCAATGTCCAAAGTTAACAGTTAAGAAGTGAATGGCATCAAAGTTTTGGATGCTTCTCGTAGATTGAAAGCAAGGTCGATAGCTGTCGATACTTTTATAACTGTGTTTGTTTGTTCTTAGATGTTGATCTGTAAATGAGTTTATTTGGTAAATAATTTAATGTGAGAATGAAAAAAAAAAATATAACCCAAAATGCAGGAAGAATATTTGATAATGTTTTAGTCATGTAGGCATAAAGCAATATAATCTCATTAACACGAAGTGCCAGGATCCCAAAAAAAAAAATCCTGAATTTTGTGTTAAGCAATAATTAAAGAATGAAGAACAAGATTAAAGAATACAAAAAAAAAAAATAAATTACATGATGTTTAGAGATTTATAAAATTTAATGGTGAACTGTGTGAAAAATGAATTTTGGCTGCTCTGTTGCACAGCTAACTTGCTTTAACCATTTGTCAATTAGACATCTTTATCAGGAACATTTGAATTATTATTATAAAAGTACTTTTAAATATTGTTGGTAGTGTTGAAGGTGGGTTGAACTATAGTATTTTTCATAAAAGAAGACCAACGAAACGAACCAATCAGAACAGGCTGCTTATCGCTTAGTTATTCTGTTCGTTGCTCCAAGCTCTCGTGCTTCAGAGGTACACACATTTCAATGAATTTTCCTTTATATAGAGTAGATTAAATTTTGTAAACTCTTTCTAATTTGTTTACTTAAAAATATCACGATGTGGAAGTTTACAAACTATTAGAATTATCATCAAAACATTAAGAATTAGCTCTCTCTAACATCAGGAGAAAGTAATGAATCAACAGTACTTGCATCTGATTGGTTTCCACTCTGACTCGAACAAAGATCAACGGACTTCTTTTATGAAAAAACTATAGTTTGAAACATCTTTCTTCTTCTTGCAACCTTTCAGCTCTTCTATGATTTATAACTCGGTTTCTACAGAGAGGGCATTCTCTTTTCTTTTAGCGATTGCTATCCTTTTTACAGTTTATATTAAGACAAACATTGAAAACACTTCCATCCAAACGTGCTCAAAACACATGCTGTCGAAATCCATTCCAAGAGCATTGCACTTGGGATAAGTTGCATACGAAGTGATGTGATGTAGTTTTTAACTCTGGACAAGTCGTATGTTTGTCAGTTTATTTTTTGCATCATCTGGTCCAAATTGTTTTACAACTCTCTAATCTCTGAATAAGATTGAAAAACAGTATGTAAATATGAAATCGGAATTTTTGTATAGAAAATACACGTTTATTGTATGAAAATGATAAATATTTTATTCGAAGTATTCCCCATTGCTGGCTATACATTTTTTCCACCGGTCTGACAGTTTGTGGATCCCACGCCAAAAAAACTGTTGCTCTTTTAAGGCAAACCAGTCATCGAGCCATTTTCGTAAGAAGTGAAGTGCGTGTCCCATTGATGCAAATAAGTAGTAATCGGATCGAGCCAAGTCTGGTGAGTAAGCTGCACGTGAAAGTATTTCCCAACTAAACATTTCAATAGTTTCCTTGTCCAGTTTTACTGTGTGGATGGTGCATTATCACGAAGCAAAATCATTTTGTGTTGCCTTTTATGATATTCTGGTCGTTTTTCACGCAAAGCTTGATTCAAATCGATCATTTGTTGTCTGTAGCGTTCAGTATTAACGGTTTCGCCAGGTTTCAGCAGCTCATAATAGATCACTTTGTGTCTTCCTCGTTCTTAGTTTTGCATGTCAAAATTGCCACGTTTTTTAAACCACTCAAAGCAATGTGATTTGCCAAGAGCATACACACTGTAAACTTCGACAAGCATTTGATGCAATTCTGCAACAGTTTTCTTCAAATGCTGTCCGCAAACCTTAGTTTCCAGGCACAAAATGCGACATGTTCAACGTTATTACAAACTATTATGATGTATGAAATTTTTATGTTGGGAGTTGAAAATCTTTGTCAGATGTCAGAGTAAGAAAATGGTGCCAACGACGTGGTTTGACGGTAACTACGTTCACAGCTAGGGCCATCTATGGGCAAATTCCGGTTTCATATTTATAGACCTGGTACAACTTATATTTACTTTAAGCTTTTTTCATATAAATTATTTGTGTTATCAGTATGAGGTGACGAAATAGTTTGTGCAAACGGGATATTTTATTATAGAAAGTGATGCGAAGGGATTGGGACTTGAAATAAATTTGTGTTAAGGAAGTTTGTTTTACAGAGATTATACTGTAGATGTTTGGGGATAGATGGCACAATTTTACAAATTCAATTTTGGAGATCAAATAAGATCAATACAATATATTTTTTTAATCTTGTATAATTAAAGATAAACATACATTATTTCACTTAAAGTTGAAAGTTTCATTTCCCCCTCCAACATTTTTTTATATATGATGCAGGAATATTGCAGCATCATTTTTCATTGTTTTCGTCCTTATTTCCAGTTAATAGATATTTAATCTTGGTGATTTTGTCCTTATTTCCAATTAATAGACATCTAATTTTAGTGTCTTTTGTTCATTTGTACTTCTTACTTAGGATTTTGATTTTTCTTCAGTGATTATTGCTATAGCAGATGATATATGATAATATAATAGAAACTAAGTAACTAATGATAAATAAAATAAAACTTAAAATATTGATCCCATTAACAATAAATTGAAAAACTCCAATAAAGCAAAAAACAGAAAAAAAAATACAGGGCGAGTCAAAAGTCTTTGGACACCTTCATAATGCAAAACCTGCAGGGGAAAAGTGAAAAGTTATGATGGCAACTGAAGATGGGCCATGATCGACATACACTCCACAGGATGCGGCCCATCACCCATCATGAGTTGCCATCATAACTTTTCACTTTTTCCCTGCAGGTTTCACATTATGAAGGTGTCCAAGGACCTTTGACTTGCCCTGTACATGCTAAGTTAATAAAAAGGGAAAAAAATGAAACTTATAAAATACAGAAAAAAGTATCAGTAACATGCAGGTCCTAAATTTCAAACAAGTGAATTACATACTATAAAGGATATGCCACTTACAGAATGCTACACTAACATAAGGCATTAAATAAAACTAAGTTTTTTAAAATTTTATGAAAAGCACAATATGAAGACAAAGTACGAATATCAAATGTCACCTGTGCCCAGTATTTAACACCGACAAAGGATACACGTCTATTTCTATATTTTAAACGAGATAATGGAAAATAAATCTTACTACGAGTGTTCCTAGTCAGATAATTATGCCTATTACTATTACGACGTCTAACTAGAGAAGTAGTGACCATAAGTAGAGAATCGACTATTTTATAAATAAAAGAACAGAGCTGGATGAAATATATCTCCTGTACGTTCAGAATACGAAAACTAGAGAAATTGTGTGATATTGATGACTGCTTAGGAACATTAAGAAAGGTACGAAGAAACCACTTCTGGAGTTTAAGGATCCTAGTTAGATTATAACTATTAGTGGAGCCCCAGAATATAACTCCAAAACAAAGAGAGGAATGGACCCATGAATAGTACAGCAACATCAGGATATTACGCGGTAAGAAATTTAGCCTGGAAATCAGGCCCTGCTTCATATTTAACATAGACAAAAGGGAATTCAGGCGAGTGTCCCAGGAAAAATCACAAGATAAAGTGAGACCTAAATACTTAAAAGAAGAGGTACTACTGTAGTAACAAGAAGGTTGCCATAATAAATGATTGTCTTTAAGACCGAAGTCAGAATTTCAAAAATTCAAAATTTTTTAGTGCAAAAGCAAAGTCTTAGGGGCAGCAGCCCTATGGAGGCAGAGTCTGTGCATGTGTATTGGAAAATATTGGATATTTGAAATTCTGACTTCAGATTCTGAAAGACCATTAAAGAGTAGGATAGCAATATCTGTAAGACCCAGTCTATCTCTTCGTCTTCATCGATAAAATTGGGTTTAAAACTTTTAAAGTTCGGCACTTTCAGGGCCTCTATCTCCTAAATGGTTGGATCAATTGAAAAAACACCAAGAATAAAACATTTCTCGAATATAGTGTACAATCTGAACATACCATTAAAAATAGGGGTTCCTATTTAAGATTTAAAAGTTACCCCCCCCCCCCCTCACAAGGGGGGCTAATTTTTTGGCTAATGAATTTCCCCCGCAAAGTAATTAATTTTTGATTTTGGACATTTTTTCGTAGAATACTTTGTTTTCGAGATACTTCCATGTCTACACCTATATGGACCACCCTGTATATACGGTGTTCAATATGCAATAGATTAAATAAGTAAATATGAATGGATTTAACGATATATGTATATGTTCCTTACGTTTATATAACTTTACACACATTGGGATAAGTATAAACTCGTACGAATGAAAGTATAAGATGAGAAACAAGATGAGAGGCCAAGGCCACCCTTCGTGTATAAATTGCTCACATTTTAAATCTTGTAACTTGAAGATGGTTTAAAACCAAAATGCATTATATTAATCAAATAATTAAATAAACATCAAGTTTGTTGGCAATTTGAATCTGGATATTGCTATTCTTAATTGATAGCGCAACAATGAACAATTCAATCCCAGTGGAACCCAATTTCTTTTTATTTGGATTTTCCAAAATAAGGATGGATAATAATCGAAAAAGAACAAAGATGTTGAGTTATTCTGTTTTAGATAGCCAAGATGTTTTGTCATTGTAACATGCACCCTAGCAGTTAATCGAGGCAAAGCTCAAATTGACTTGAGGTTTGAAAAACTGTTAGAAAAATTATATTTGAAAAGCTGCTTAAGTTATAAAAAAATTATAAGTCGAATTAGAGTTAGTTGCATGTCCTTTGTTATAAAATAATTAAATTTGACTTTGATAGGCGATTTTGCAGTTGCCCTTTAAATCTGTCTGTCTGTCTGTGTGAGTTAATGCGCTTGATAGAACTTTTCTTCTACTACTCGGCAATAAGCACGAATCCACTTCACTTGAAAGCAATGAAAGTAGTAGCAGACAACAATTGAATAGACTTTCAAGTTTCTAAACAAACTTAGTTTTTAAAAATAGTTTATTAAAATTAGCTAATTGCCTTCCAGTAAAAAATTCTGTATAGTAATTAATAACCATTTACTTAATTTATTATTTCATTTTATTATTAATTAATTCGGTAATCTTTGTAAAATTTCTGGGGATGGCGTCATGTATTCGTGAGTGAAACGCTGTCGAGGGATATGTTCCGTTGTGAGGGGATATGTATTGGAGTGCTTTATAATTTTAAATTAAAATAGTATTCATAGATGCTTACCCTATCATATAAATTATTTCGAGACGAATAATTCTAAGCAGAATTAAGGGTTGATGCTTAAGAACACTGCTCTAATTGTAGTTCTTTGGCGACCACTGTTAACGATTTTGCTTTCCCCCTTACCGCCATGTTTTTTTTTTTCTCTCAAGTTTTCTCTTCAGATTTAAACAAAGTGCGACCGCCGCCGCACAACAGCATCGCTTCCAAGGTATGCTTGTGTTCAAAAAAGGGTGCTTTGTACACCTTTGTGGGGTACCCTTGTTAGTATTGAATAAAGCAGGGGTGGCCAACAGTAGTGCAGTACAACAGTAGAATCTAAATGTCTTAAAAACCAAATATATCATATAGCCAAAAAAGTATGTGACAACTTCATTAAACTTACAATTAAAATGTGAATTAAAACTATGCTAAATTATCCATTGAATTTATATTTTCAGCATATTTTTATCTATATCTACACATTTCAGATTACATAGAGTAAACAAAACTCTCATTTCTAAGAACATGACTTTTTGTGTGCAATAGTAGGAAAATTTTCTTCAACAAATTCAGGGTTGGATCTGGAACTATTTCTTTTATAGCCACTGTTTAGCCACGTTTGTATTTTCTTAGCCACCAGTGTTGCCAACTCAAAAATTTTTTTCTCACTAAAACCAAGCAAAAAACAGCTGTATTCAATTGTACTAATGAAATTAGATCTGCTAAATTCTGCAGGTTTTTGCATAATATTAGCATAAAATCCGCTAAATTGAGCAGAACATCTGCTAAGTTAGCAGCACTGATGCCAACTAATACAAGTGCCGATCACGAAGCATTGGATAATATGTATCCAAATCATTATGCCAAGTGCAATATTTGATCAATAGGAAAAACTTGCATATGATGTTACATTTAGGGCTTATAAAATTACACGTAGTTACTTCCAAAAGATACATCGATAAATCATGTTCATTTTAAAATGATCTGAAAAATAGTAAGCTCCCTAGGAGTAATTAAAGAATAGCCCTAGCTGAGAATGGCGATTAGGGAAAATTTTGGTCTAAACATGAATTTTTTACTTTTTTGCCACTTCTAAAAAAAAAAAAAAGAAAAATCATTTCAAATTTTTTTTCTTTTTTTTGGGGCCATTGCCATTGGCAAATTGTGTGATAAGCAGTGTAATCCCTGAACTTGTCAGACAGACAAGTTGTCTGGCAATACTTCTCTTTGTATACAATTGAGGTGAATTGTTGATATTCCAGTCATGTGCATCTTTACTTAAATGAAAGATGAAAGTTCTAACATGCTAAGATCATTTTCAAATTCAACTCTGAATACATAAAGTTAGTGTAAAACTCAAAAATGATGCTATTCACAATAAAGAGTGACAAGGGATTTGGGAATTGCAATAAATCACAAATTACAGATCTGGCAAGTTTTACTTCTAGGAAAACATGCTATCGGTACGTACAAGATTAAAAAAAAAAAGTTGACGTCGAACATAATTGCTATATAATTAGTGGCTTCAAAGAACAAGGCAGTTTACTTGCGAGATTTATTTTACTTGTTGGCAACACTGATATCTGGAATTGAGTTGATTTTACTTTTAAGCAGTCTCCCCCCCCCCCCCCGTCCCCCAGAAATTTTATACACTGGATGGAATTAAGAAAAATAGCTGGGCAGTTTAAAAAATATCTAGTCAGTAAAGTTAGTTTGCCTATTCATATAAGTGCCTGGGGAGATATAAGTGCCTTAAAATAACTGTTCATGGCATAAAAATGAAAGAATCATGAAAACATGACTTGGCAACCATAATTATTGTTTTTTTGGGGAAAAAATAGCCTAATTCAGAAATCATCTGCTCTATTTGCAACAGGCAAATTATTACGAGACCACTTCATACTGATTATAAAGGTTGGTGACAACAGATGATAGTATAAGCGGCTGGCCTAGATACATAGTTAAAAATAAAAGTGAATTTGTGCACATTAAAGTGAAAATAATCCAGTTGGGTTTTTTTTTTGTTTTTTTTTAATAAAGAAATTTCTAGAGTGATAAATAAAATTGTGTACATATAAACTGTTTGAATACTGATAAATTCAATACATATTTACAATTGTAACCTACTATTTTTGACTGAAAAATTATATTAAAATTTAGTAATTATAGTTAAAACTAAATTAAAATTACAGTACAAAAATTAGGATTATGGATAACCCCATTTAACCAGTTGCTTATTATTAAGTCTTTCTAAACTATGGCATTAATTTTATACTCTGGTGATTATAGGACGACACATAGCCACTCCCGACGCAGCCAGTCATCTTTAACTGTAGTCTCTCTTTATCATCCTTTGTTCTATTTCTTTTAAAAGATAGATTTTGCAGAGCACAACGAGAGAAATAATTTGCAATGGAAGTGATTGGCATGTGTGTTTCTATAATTGCTCGAGTATAAGCATCAAACAGTTTATGGTTTTGTTAATTCATGAATATTAAAATTTACATAATGCCCATAATATTAAATGTTTCTTTTTCTTTTAAAGGCATGATGTCATCAAGACAAGTCACCCCTGCATCGTTCTGTTCTCAATCTCAATCCCTTCTCTCTTCTACTACCAATCATAACCAGCATTCTCCATATCCTTCACCACATCTTTCACCCTATCCTTCTCATCCTAGCCCATCCCACTATACACCTCAAGGAAGCCCAGTACGTCACCCATCCCAAGGAAGTCCTGGTCAATTTCATGCTCATGGAAGCCCCTTCACCACTATTCAGCAATCACCATTACAAAGTAATTTCATTCTTCCTGAATCAGGACTGTCTCTACTCAAGAATAAAGCAAATCAAGGTGGAAAATTTTCAACTCAGGCTCAGTCTTTAAGTTTTGTACAAGAAAATCAACCAGTGACATTTGATCAGCAACGTCTTGGTGAAAATATGTTAGTCCTTAACCCTCCAACATACAGTAAGATATTCTAAGCTATTATTTGAGTAAAATATAAGATAAACGTCTTCTTCACTCTTAATGAAACAATTGAAATATAGGCTTATTGCTCTATCGATTGGACACCGGAACTAATGCAGCCAATGTGCCCTTTTTGCCTGCATTACTAGGTGGCCTTCTCGGCAAAGTAGATATCCTGGCCCAACAATCGGGGTCATTTTATATCTCAAGATTTAATTTATAGTGTTGTAATGGCTTTGGAAATTTTAAAGGTGGAATATATATTCCGAAAATTCAAAAAGTGAAAGAATTGGATTTTTGGAATAGATATTTCAAGAGCGTCCAAAATTAATTTAAGAAATAAAATGATCCTGATTGTCAAGCCAGGATAACTATATAATCGGAGAAGGTCACCTAGTGACGTAAGTGCAAAGAGACATGTAAGTAAGGTGGCTTGATAGAGCAATAAGCTTGGAACTTGTGGTTCTTGGTTTGATTCAGAGTCTTGGATCATGAGTTTCTGTTTTTCAGTTATAGTGCTCCCTCTGCTTAACGGCAAATTTATAACTGCAATTCCATATGATGAAATGTTTTTTTCTGGATAAAGCTTCGTTTTATGGAGTTGCCGCTATGCAGAGAGAGCACTGTATTTCATTATTTCATTATTTAGACTTTTTAAAATTAACTTTTTTTTTCTCTCTATAATAACTGAATAGGTTATACAATTTTTGTACACCAAAAGAATGTGTTTGTGTGTGCTTTTGGTTTATTTCATTGTTTTAAGCAAGCACACGAATTTTGCAACTTTTTATCTACTGCAATAAAATCAGTGACACCAAAATTTCATTTGCAGTTATTGGTCACACTTTGTATTTTATGCAGATTGGTTTTTAAACTTAATTTTGGTTGAGAATGAAGGGGCAGCTTTTAAAATATCTAACTGGGTCATTCCATATTAAGTGGACCAGTTTTGGAGATCATCCCCACATGAGCATTTCCAAATTTCATGAATTTTTGTGGGTAGGTTCCCGAGAGTTGTAAACTGTTTTACCAAATTTTAGTTCCTGGGGGAGGGAGGGGGGTACTTGCAATTTGTGTTATATAATCTTATTATGTAAAGTTGGCAAAAAAATTTGAGATTGGTTGAAATAAGCTGTGGTAATCCAACCATTGTATAAGCTTGGAATCACCAATAGGTCCATTGTCTAAATTTAGCATAGTATATTTACTTAGTCAATTTTTCTACTTAGGCCTATTCTAAATGGGCCATATGCTCCTATCTGGCCATGATGTTCATCCTACAAGGAGACTCCACTTACTCCGACTTACTAAATTTGATAAAAAAAAAAAATATTCTATGAGTAGCTTTCACCTAATTAGCACCCATCCAAAGCCATTCGATGCACTTCTCAAAATTTTCCGAAAAAAAATTCATAAAGTTTTATCACCACTGTATGCAGCTTATATTAGCTGCAGTTCGGGTATTTATAAACTGCACACATTGAAATAAACTTTATAAATTTTTTTGTCAGAAAACTTTGAGGCATTGAATGGCTTTGCATGGGTGAAAGCTACTCATAAAATTTTTTTTTATCAAATTTGGTGGGTCATTGTATGTAGAGATTTATCATAGTAGAGAGAGCTATCATTGGCTACAAGATACAAGATATTTCATACCGGGTGTCCCAAAAGTGACTGATGGATTTTGAAAATCAATAAAAAAAAGACTGAATGCAATA
>JAHWFO010031028.1:5092388-5108879 GCA_023313115.1 Rhysida immarginata | reverse complement strand
GTGTCTTATTATCCCTTGATATGCTGCAACTTATATCTGAAACTTTTTTTTTTTTGTTTTGAGATACTTAGTTGCATTATTTAAAATGGAGAATCCTGTATAATGGCGAAATACTCAGTAACGAAAAAAGTTAAGACCATATTCAATGTGTCATTATGAAAATATTCTAAAAATGTATCATGATGGCATGTGGTAGTATCTCTTTGGACAATTCTTCCATGACCAAGAATAATAGATTGCTAACTTTTCAGTTCTTGCATTTAAGTCATGTATTCAAATTCTTTTTAATTTAATGCAAATCTTATTTAATTCAAATCTATTTAATGCAAGAAATTTGATTCCCATGTCTTAAAATTCAAAAGAGGTACGAATTAAGAGATATGCTGTACCAAAGAAAAAACATCTAAAACTTCTTTCTCAAATGGGTATCATGATTCTTTAGTGGGCCGTGAAATGAATATAATAGACCCCAAAAGTTTGAGAAATGCTGAAAGTGTAAATAACAAGAAATAAATTGTTTATCATGAAAGGTATAAAGTAGAATTATATCTTCAAAACTATTTAAAAACATTTTCCTCTCTCTCTCTATGCCTTTGTCTTCAGCTATTTGAATCTTTTAAAAGATATAATTTATGGTTATACTTTTCATTTTTTTTTTTATCAAAAAAATACATTTGCTTAATTTATATGAATTACTAAAATAGTTGCTGGCCTATGTCAAAACATTGTATCTATTTTACAGGAACAAACGTTAGCCCAGAAAAGTATTCGAGAATTTAATTTAAAATCTCCAAAGCATACAGGTTAGTAAACACTTTTCCACCTTTGCTTTGCATAATTATACGTTGTTGTAATAATGTATTACTGTAGCGTTCATTGGGTGTATTTCTTACAGGAATGGATCGACAAATTAATCACAATGCCAAAGAATCTCAGATGTTGTCTCCAAGGTTGCTAAGAAGAGGTTCCAATGAAGGATTATGTCGTAATAATCGGTCTGTGATATCTAGTAAATCTGAAAGTGATTCATCTGAAGATGAACCATTAGCAGAAAAAAGGAGAAAGGAAAAAGAAAAGCAGAAGGACAAAGAAAAGGATCGGTTGAAATCAAAAGGTATGCATTACTTACCACCACAATTGCATTCTGGAAAATGGTATGCAATCATTATGTGTAAATAAGCGTAAACTATGATACAAAAGTATATACCCTGCAAGCATTAAAAAAATTATACTGACATCAGTTACAACTTTATAACTTTAATTTTGGTTTCTAAGTCCATGCTTTACCTCTGCTTCTTTGTGGCATCACTAGTTTGCTTATGTTTAGGGGCTATAATAAATTTTGAAAATTGCCTTAGACTTTGTAGATTAATTTTTGAATTCTTTTTTTTAATACCTTATGAATATAAATTTTAATATTTTTTTTAATTTACGATTTCAGTTGACAGATTAAAATCTCCAAAAAAGCATAGGCAATCTTGTGAGCAAGACCATAGAAATGAAAAAATGAATTCATCTGTAGATAAAACCAAACGAAGGAAAAGGAGTAGCGCGCAAACTTCATACCAGGAGTCTCCTACCACCAGTGATCATTGCTCATTATCAGAGAATTCTGCTGATGGTAAAGTTCTCTTTTTTTGTGTATATATTAAATATATTATAGAGAAAATCCCAAGTTTTTAAAACTCAGTTAACACGCCTTTCAGCTATATAAAATTAAATTCTGTATATTGCTTTTATTTCCCAACATTTCCCTGCAAAGAAAAAGCAAAACATGGAAGGGGTGCTTTAAGTGACGAAGGAAATAAAATGCCCGATTACCTTATAAACTGTAGACATCAAAAACATCACAAGAATCCAGTACAAATCCTCTTTTCCACAATACTTAAAAGTATTGGATTCTTATGATATGAAGTGATTACCGTAATTTTCGGAATACCAGACGCACTTGTTGTAAGCGCTGCACTGCACAAAATATTTACATAAAAAAAATATGTATATTATATAAATAAAAAAGACTTTGCGATATAACTTTATAAAATATTGCGTGAAATAAGTTTTAGATAAATAGGCCTAATCATGGTAACGTTTAGTGCAAAGCATAGGCCTGTGTATATAAAAATAAAATGAGCCACGTTTAATTTAAATAAAAAACTAAATTTATTACAATTTTCAGAATCCATCAAAATTAGAATCTGTATAAAATATTTCTTAAAACGTAACAGCGTCTACCGTTATGGGGGTCTCATTTTCTTTGTCTTCATCTTCCTGTTCCATATTGTCATCAGAATTTGGATTTCTATCCTCTTCTGATACAGACATTTTTTCTAATAAATTGGAATTATATCTTAGAATTCTTGCAGCACAGAATCCTGAGATCATTGATGATGTTTTAACAGCTTTCCAGGCATCAGTAACCTATGTTGCAACTTCGCTGAAAGTCACTTTCCTCATTCTTCCGGTTTTTGATCACGACATGATAACACAGGAAGCCAAGTGCCCTCTCGGGTGTAGGACAAAATGCTACCAGACACAATTCATTCGGACAAAATGCAAAAGAATAACGAATTTTAACATTAAGATTTTGTTATATATATGCAAGTTTATTCAGAAAAATAATTTATTTCTCACGCACAACTATTTCTGAACAATATAATAGTATACCCACCGCAGCGGCATATGAGCCGCAGTTTACTAATACTGGGATTTTAATTAAAGGGCCATGGCTGGTATTCCAGAAATTATGGTAATTTAGGAACAGCTAATACCAAATTCACACTACAATTCTTGATCATAATCATCTTACCACATTCAAACCTTATCGGCAAATCCAGGTGTTCACACTGCAAAATTCCTATCATGATCAGGTTTCATTTTTTGGCATCAGATGTTGATAGTGGTGCTTTTAGCAATTGGCCCTTAACTGATAGGCTCAGTTTCCACTGATTATCAAAAATAACGGTCTTTTTCTTCTTTCGGTTTATAACCAATATGCATGGACAAAAAGTTCCTTCTACACTAACTATTCATGGTGTGACAGTTCAATTAATTCATTAACTATACAGTGAAGTGGCTTTTTTTCGCCATTGTGAAAAGCCTTGGCGAGTGCATTGGATTCTGGGAATCGATTGACTGTGAAAGTTTGTAAGGAATCGTAAATAATGTTTATTTTATGATACGTAGTAATGAATTTTTGAACTTTTATTTTTCCTGTGTTAATATATACACAAAAATTATGGTATTTGTTGATTTGGAAAAACCAAACTCTGATGAAGTTTGGAAGCCAAATCCCAGAGAGAGCCAAGTCAAGGGGTTCAAATACAGGGAAGGGAAAAAATAAGTTGGTGGAAGAAATGCCTGGGTGTAGGAATAATAATAACAATAATTGGAATGCCTGTGGGGAATAATAATAATATTTTCTTTTCTGTTTTATTTAGCCTATTTTTGGACTTTTGCTGTTTAGGAGACTTATCTTAGAACTATTCCAAATGGCCATAGTTTATAATAAGAAAATTAAAAAAAATAATAAACATGTATATGCTCTCTTGATACCTGAGCAGAATTACTTAATTTTTTTTTTCTTATTTGACAGAACTTTCACCTTGCAATACGATGCAAAAGAAGAAAATAAAAAAGGAACGGAAAATAAAAAAGTTAGCTGAAGAAAACCTAACTCCTGAAGGTATAATACATTTATTTAGTGACACTTTATTTATTATTTATTTGCATTATCTTTGAATGCATATTCTAGACCTGCAATATTATATATTCAAATTATATACAGTGCATTTCAATAAGAATGTCCCATTTTCAAGTTATTATATTTAACAAGACAAATAGGTTACAGTTACAAAATAACTTGCAGGCTATTGAGAAAGTTCCTAAGTTTTACTCAACATAATTATAAATTCTGTATGTGCCCTCTACTTGCTGCTTGGACAATATCAATGCTGTAGTTTCATGTTTTGTTTTGCAGTGGAAGGAGTTCTGCCAATTTTTTTTCATTTGGGCTTTTCATTAGTCTACAATGGGGAGTGGGGTTTTGAAATCCATAGTATTTAGCATTCTCTGATACATATCTACTTTAAATACTAACTACAGTCTGCCTAGTGAAAGTTGATATCAATTGGTTACTACAGGCATTGACACTCGTGGAATTATGAGGTTTCTTCATTCTCTACTTAAGCCAGATGTTCCAGACCTGGCCAATTGCACAATTCCACTTTTATCGGACCGTCTAATTTAGATAATCAATTACAATTTGGATAACATTTACAGGGGTTTAGCATCACTAATTAATAAAACAAACCCCAATAAATAAAAATACTCCCTGGTTGTTGCACGGCCTTGCATCCGGTCGATTACAGGTGGCTAATGATCAAGTTGGGACTCCTTTCATCTGCATTGGGTCACTACTCTAAACCATTACCTTAATTTTGTTTTAAGTTCTATTGGTATGAAGTGGCATGCCTGGAGTCCCAAAGGTTTCCGTTCACAGAGCAACATCTTTAGCTATAAAATAATAGGACAAATTGACAATTATTATGAAATTTCAGTGTTGCAAAAATTGTTTATTAAAATATTGTTTTTCTTATGCATCATTTAAATTTAGAGTTAATGGAAACAAATACATTCAAAAGATTTACGAATGCATTGGATATTATATTCGACAGTGCTGAAGAAGTTGATCTTTCAGCAGAACCAGGTATGGTTTTTTTTTTTTTTTTTTTTTTTGTATATGCATGTGTATGTATGTACGTTTGTGTGTGTGTGGAATTAAAACTTAAATCATACTGAGATCATTTATAATTTTATAGCAAAAAGGTTGTGAAATAGAAAAATTTGTAATATTAGTTGTCCAGCTCAATTGTGCCAGATTATTTAGAGTTTAATTTTATTTACTGTATTAACATATCTATTAGTAGGTTCATTTTAGGCAGGGTTTATGGGGCGCGCCATCCCGTTTGCCCTTTTGATGAAAAAATTTCCACCCCGCTGCCCTTTGATCCTGATCACGTGCCCCAGTACCCGAAAATGCACCTGCAAAGAAAAATCTAAAAATCTTGTAAAGAGCTAAGGAACTTCAAAATGAACTATGCATTTTTAATAGAAAAAAATCTTTTTTGAAAACATAATGCCCTTTTTTGAAAATTAAGTGCCCTTTTTTGGGTGCAAAGTGCCCTTTTTTTTGAAAACGTCATGCCCTTTTTAGCCCTTAGCACCCTGCCCTTTTTCGAGTCTAGAATAAACACTGTATTAGAAATTATTTCTATCGGCTGCCGCCGCCACTTTTGCCCATCATTCAGGCAACATTTGGATTCCACGGCGGAAGAACAATTCATTCTTTCACTTTCTTTATTTTGACGACGGGTACCAGCCAGGTAATGCTGCATTGGCCAGAATCGGTGGTAGTCCAAAGTAGCAATGCCCGGAGAGTATGCCGGGTGGGTAGAATTTCAACTGAAGTTTAAGCACTTCTTCACTGTTTTAGCAATGAGGACGAGCATTGTTGTGTAGCAGGACCATTTGGTGGCTGTTTTTCAGCATTTGCATGTTGCAGACTTTACAGTTGCTGTGATTGTTTGCTCTCTTGGGAGAAGCCCGTGGTGTTGTTCCTTCTGGTCCCATTAGGTGCACAACAGAACCTTCTTGCTGTGAATGTTGCATTTGGGCTTCAAGGAGGGTGGTTTGCCTAGGTTGACCCATGATTTTTTGCATTTCAAGTTATGGTACTAGACCCATTTTTTGTCGCCCAGTTATGTTTTGGTGATTTCTTCTGCCTGGTGATCAGTTGAAGACCCATGTTGTGCCGCTGCTTCGGATTGTTTTTCATCAACTCATGAGGCACCCATTTTCTTTCTTTCTGGATTTTTCCAAGTATGTGTGCAACTGAAGTTTGATGGCTTAACGAATTACTCCAAACCTCCCTGCAAGTCCCTTTTTAGTCTATATGGTGTCTTTGGAAAGGGCTACTTCAAGATCTGCATCTGAAAACTTTTTTTTTTGGCTGGCCTGGGCACTCCTCATCGTTTAAGTCTAAATTACTGGTCCTGAACTATTTGACTAAACATTGACATATTCTTTCAATGGCAGTAGCCTCTCCATGTTTCGCACAGGATCTTGGATGTTTCAGCTGCAGTAAAGTTCTGGTGGGGGTGGCCGTGGCCTGGTTGTCTCGTCGGTTGGTTCGCTGATCGATGGAGTTAAGCAACTTCAGGCATGGCCAGCTGCTGGCTGGGTGACAGCCAGTGGCTTGAGGACCACTGCTGGGTGGAACAGCTATTTGGGGCACAGCTGTTGGGGGACTTTAATCTGACCCATTTGCTGAGTGACCAGTGCTGGATGTCCAGCAGCTGGTGATAGCCACTGGTTTGTTCGTCCGCCAGCAGCTCTTCAATCATGAACCCCCCGTGCTTTGGAGGACACGTTAAGCTGTCGGTCCCGGCTGCTACTGTCATCTCGTAGCAGTCGTTAGTTACTGGGATGGCGCAAAACTCCCTCGAAGGAGTAAGTGCCTCAGATTATCGTTCTGCGATAATCTACCCTCTGTATAAGATAAGATAAAGTTCTAGTGAAAGTAATGGCGTATACAATGTCGAATGTGGGCCTCGTTGGGCTCCGTTTGTGAGCAGTGTAACTTGTAAACTGATGAATAAAGAGTTTTGAAATAATGTACAAATAAAGATTACAGTGAAACCTCTCAATAGCGGACACCTCTGGGGAAAGAAAATATGTCCATTATTAAGAGGTGTCTGCTATTGAAAAAGAGTCACAATACAGGTACATATACAGTATGCAATTCTGCCATGTAATTAAAAAGTGTCTGTAATTAAGGGTTGTCCGTTAGGTGAGGTTTCACTGTACAGTAAAACCTCCGTAGAGTGAACGTCGATACAGCGAAATTCTCTCAATAACAAAATTTTTCTGTGGTCTCGGCAAAAATCCTATTGATTTAATGCTTTTTCAATCTCCATATAGCGAAATCTTTATAGCGTAATTATCCCTATAACGTAAGGATTTTTCGGTCCGGACAATAAAATTTCGCTATAGCTCTTTATTACGAAATTTGGTTCCCTCACTTAGCATGAACGGACAACCAATGAATGAAAGCAAACTGCCAACAAGCGAAGTTAAAAACAAATTGTTAAGTCACAAGCTCTGCCTGGTCGGCTGCGGCTGTGACATTAGGCTTATTTTATCGGCGAAATTACAAAGTTCTATAGTACAACGTTATCGCACCAAACTACCCATGATGCACTGCCCAGCAATAATGGCAGCCTGCTGAGGAGTTTAAATTTGCAAGCAAGTTAAAAATTTATTTTCTATGAGAGTTGGCACGAGAACTACTATAAAAGCTGTCGAAACTCTGAAGTTTTTTAATATTAAAATCTTTAATATTTGCTCAAATTTATTTTATTGAAAGTTTACCATAAACATTTTTGTGAAATGCTAATTTTACCGAGGCCGACGAAAAAACACTCGTAAGCCTTAATATACACGCATATGGATATGTTCTATCGGTATTTTTCCGTAAAATACGTATTACAAAATTATTTTCTGCCCGTTCTGCTTTCAAATTTTAATTATTTCAGAAAAAATAATCGCGATCCAAACAAAACGCAATGGCAACCTAGATGACTTTAGATAGGCAGCGATGTCAAGTATCGAAAAAGTTTTGTTCTTAATGTTAAGAAGCATTCAAATTAATATAAAATGCTAAATTTTTATATATAAATACTAAATTTAAAATACATATGTAATTTAAACATCAAAATTTTGCAAATTTTAACACTATCTCTATATAATGAAATGATTTTGCCGGTCTGTTGCGTTTTGCTATACGGAGGTCCTATTGTATATGATTGACTCTTGCATGTGTAAAAATGAATCAAGTCCATACTTGCAAATTATGATTTCTCAAAAAAACTGACAGAATTAAGTTCCATACCTAATAAAATGTTTGGCCTACCAATTTGCTACCTAGAAATTTTCATTAAAAAAATTTTTTTTTTAAATCTTTATTTATTTATTTATTTATTTATTTATTTATTTATTTATTTATTTATTTATACCTTATCTTTATCAAAACGTGGAGCATTTTTATAGAATAAAGGAAATTGCACATCAAATAATGTATAATTTCTCTGTTAATTATATTCTTTCTTTCTGATAGTCTAACATGAGTTTTATTTCTTCTTTCAATTTCATGTTCATACAGCTAATTATTTATCACTATTTAACATTTCTCTTCATTTTGCTTAATTTTTTTTTAATGAAACCTGGCTATAGATGAAGATGCTGAAATACCTCCTGAGGCTTTGATCCCTAAATATCAGTTAACTGAATTAAGTGCCGAGGCTGCAAAATTGAAAAAATTAGGAGCAATGGAACAAGTAATAAATATTATCAAAATAAAATTGGAAAAGAAATTATTTCAACAAGGGTGAATCAAATGTCTTTGAACTATTACTTCATTAAAACACATTGAGTTCGGGGACTTTTGAATCACTCGTTTATCATTTTACTTTATCAATTTTTAAACATTTCATCTGTTTTAGATTCCATCTGAAAGACTAGTCAAATTACTCAGCATTCTGGAAAGGAATATTAGGGATGGTGCAAAAGTCATACCCATTCAGAATCCGGTTTGTTCTATTTGTTTGTTTGTAATTTAATAAATCTATATTCATCTTAATAAGTTGCCCTTTATATGATAGGAGTTTTAATACAATGAATTTGTTTTTTATTTAAACTGAAGGATGAGCAAGATGAAGAAGAGGGAAAATTATGGTTGGAATTGACTATGGAAAGAGTTATTCGAAGCATTGATGCTTCATTAACTTCGTTGTACATAATGACTTCACCTAGTATGCCAAAACAAGTTTATTTGGAAGATGTAATTGAAAGAGTTGTTACGTTTGTTAAATATCAGTTGCAAAACACCATATTTCCTGTTTTTGATCCAGTTTACAGGACTGATCCAAAGGGGAAAGGTAAAACATGTTGACAATACAATTTTTAATTAAATTCTTTGAAAGACTATTTCAATTTGCCTTAAATTTGCAATTCCTTTTAAATTTCATGTAGATGGTTACGTTGGCAATATAAAGCAAAAACGAGCCAGAGCCCGAGAAGTTAAACATAAATTATTAATCCAGTTATATAATAAACTTCATGAATTAGTTGGCTTATTAGCAGAATTGTTAGATATTCAAGTTATGACTGACACAACTGTTTTGCAAGTAAGTTGGAAAGACAAGATGTTAACATTTAAAATTTACTGCACTCCTTATATGGAAAGATTATTTTGTGAGTTTTATTTTTATATTGAGTACATCGAGTCTACACTGAAACATAATCGCAATTTGTAGACTACTAAGCTCCAGCTCTTTAATCTTGTATTATGCATAGGAATCCCAGACGTCCCGGTTTTCTGGGGACATTCCCAGTTTTTCACAAATTATTGTTAATAATAATAATAATAATAATAATAATAATAATAATACGTTTGCTACCTTAATAAGGTTTGAAAAGAAATAATACATTGTAGTAATAAATAAAGCATATAGATTATTATAATGTTTAATTTGTGCTTATTTCTCAGGTTACTTTTTAAGTGTCCCAGTTTTTTGTTTTGAAAATCTGGGACCCTAATTATGCAAAAATATAATTTGGGCATAATCATGCCAACTCATTGATCAATAAGTATATAATACTCTCCTTTCAAAGAGTTGTATATATTATGTGCTGTTAAATGAAGACATTTTATACCGGGTGATCCAAAAGTATGTTACATTTTTTCATGAAACTAATAATTGTTTTGCCGTGACTAATTCTTTAGCAAAACAATGTGCGATGTTGGATTTCTGGCTTTGGGGATATCTAAAGGAGGTGGTGTATTGTGAAAAGTGCGAAGCTCTGGTAGAGCTGGAGCAGAAGATTAACAATGCAATTGGTGCCATAACAATTCAGACTTATCATAGCATTATGGTACACATGCCGTCGAGCAGCAATTTGTGTTGCCAGAGAAGGCAAACCTATTGAATCGATGTATCATATAAAACACAAATTGTTATCGAAGCGTTGTTATACAAAAGTTTCATGAAAAAATGTAAGTGTTTTGGATCGCCTGATCTAGACAAAAAACTGAAAATCAGGACAAATAATTGGTATTAATAAGAAAAAAAAAAAAAAAAAGTTAAGTTATTTTTGATATGCTTTGTCAAACAATTGCAATATTAGAAGATACTTTATTTAAATAGTTTAAGAATAAGAACATTAATCTTGAATGACGGGCAAAGTTACATAACCAATATTTACATTTCAAAACAAGTGCAGCTAATTGTTTAAAGCTCTGATTTGTCTTTGTCACTGAAATTAAACTAGTTTTCTGGCATTTAACCAACTGAATTTTAGATGAAAGAAATTAGTTGCATTTTTTATTTTATGATTACATTACGTATAATGCTTTATTTTGTGATTATTTTCTCCTATTGAAAAATCTTAAAATTTTAATTGCATATATTAATTAAGTCATGTCTATTGTCTAGATTAATCTCTCAACCATTCATTAACTTGGAATGATAACTACCTTTGTAATTCAGGTTGTGGTTTTGAGAAAATATCTTATTTGATTGAGATCAAGAAATTCAGTCGACTTATTGAATTAATGTAAATAAACATAATTAAAAGTGATTGGAAAATGTGTTCACAAACTTTGGGACCATTTCCGTTGACTCCTAGATTGAGTTTTTTCAACCATCAAATATTTGATTACAGGATTTTTTATTATTTTGTGTGTGCATTTTGTATCATAAAGGTTATGCTGCTTCCTGCATAGGTACAAAAATAATTTTACGCCCATATAAAAATAATTTTATATACCCAGTAATATTCTTTTCATGGTATTTTTTCCCTTTAAAATATAATTTACGTTAAAATAAAAAATACAAAAATAAATTTAAAGGATCAACTAAGGAAAATTTCATTATAACAATTGTTATTAACATTGTAATCATAAAATGAAATTCTACTTACAAATGGTGATTGTCTAAAAATTACTGTAGTTTAATTTAAAAATAGACTCATTGACCCGTGACCCCTACTGTGCCTGTGGAGCCGTGGAAGACACAGACCACATCCTGTTTTCCTGCCCCATCTACGAAACCCAACGAACCATCACCAAATCCTACTTACAATTCAACCACATCCCCTTCAATCTACAATCAATCCTACTCCTAGATGACTCCCCTAGACAGCGCATGTGCACCACCATAACCCTCATCAGAGACTTCCTCTACAAAACAGACCTCCTCCACTGTATCCTGTCCCCCCTAAAAAAGTTTGCCTCTGAACTATGAAATAAGATCTCCAAAATAGCCCCTTTCTAAACTCCCTTTCCTCCGTTTTCTTTTTCCAGTTTCCAGTCCCACTGTTTAGGCTCATCTAATCTACAATTAAGTTGTTCTTCACTTATTTCAATAATTACACTATCCATGCTTGTACAAATATCTGGCATAAGTCCTCCATTTCTTCTTGCCTGATTTATTACTCATAAATCGTGAGGGAAAATTCTTCCGCCATAGGTTACCTCCCAAGACAGACGGGAGAAAAGACCTACTAAGAAGAAGAAGAAATTTAAGAATAGATTACACTGGTCAACAACATTTTTGCTATTGATGAAATATAGGTGTTCTAGACAAACTTGAGCGTGCCTATTCCAAATCTGAACTCCAAATTACTCTATCACGTCAGGATCTCCAGTTATAGTAACTACCAGTGTTTGGACGGTTGATACAAGCCTGTTTACTTCTATTCATGGTGATCCTAAAAAAATTTTAACATGAATTTCGCATCATATTTAAATAAATTACAAGTAATTACTAAAGGTACAAAAATAGCAGGATGGCAATAACTTTACATCCTGACGTGATAGAGAAATTTGGAGTTCAGATTTGGAATCAGCACATTCAAATTAGTCTAGAACAGAACAGAACAGAACTGTAAGGGGTGGTTAACAAGAAACCAAAGTGGTTATCCAGAAACCAAGCACTGCGACTCTCTGAGTCTATTGTACTATCCCCAATAACGACTGCTACAGGATAACAGTAGCAGCTGGGGCCGACGGCATAACGTGCCCTCCGAAGCACAGGGGGAGATGGATATCCACTGGCTGTCACCCAGCCAGACACTAGCCTTGCCTAAGGTTGCTTAACTCCACCGAGAGTCGAGCATCGGCGAGACAACCAGGCCACAGCTACTCCCTAAATTAGTCTAGAACACCTACCTTTGTCAAAAGGTATTTTTTTGTTGACCAGTGTTATTTGTATATGCAATATTTTTTTTTGTCTTTTATAAAAGCTGTTTAAATGATCAAAATTTCATGAATCTCTATAATTAAATGAAGATCTAATCCACCGCCTTTCACATTTTAGGTTTCTACACTGGGTGTGAGCCCGTTTTTTGTTGAAAATGTTAGTGAATTACAACTAAGTGCTTTAAGGCTAGTCACGACGGTAAGTATTTGTTTTTCTGATTGTAAATGGTTTTTTAAATATTGCTATTAAATGAATGCAAACATGAAATGGGATTATTCTTGCATTAAATCATTTTAAATGTTATTTTATAAACTGTTTTAATAGAATCTTTGCTAAATATAATTTTGACTGCATATCTAGGCCCCATTCACACTAGCGCAACAACACGTCAGTCCTCTCAGCTCTTTGCCGATGTGAGGACGGACACGTCGTCGTTCCCACTGATGCATCATATGCTGGAGCGTGGCCACACTGTTGGCCACGGCCTGAGAGAGTCTCTCTGGGAGACATGGCGTTACCAGTCTCTCTCGCATTACGTTGTTTGCAGTCATTTGTTGTGAAAGCATGGCTGTAAAATCAAAATATAAGCGCTTAATATTCTTATCCTATTATTATTCATGTGTGCATACCGTAAGTTCTCTACTATAATGTGACCCTTTGTATAATGTGATTCCACTTTTTCGGCCCAAAAAACCAGCAAAATTGCTATCCTCCTGTATAATGCGTTCCCCATTTTTGACTACTCACGAGAAATAAAATGTGCAAAAATATACAGAAAAAAAATCTTTACAATTCAAAAACCTGAATCTTTACAATCCAAAAACCTTCAAAATTTCGTTGTGAATTTCATCAGGACATTAGTTCGAAGCAGTTTGGAAGCGGAGACCATCAATATTGATGGTTTCTATTTGTAAGTAGCGATCTTTGGGAGAAGTTTTTTTCATATTAGATGTTGGCGACGAGAAATTCAAATAAAAAGTGAATTAATTTATTGTATAATGAACTGGACACTGTATATGCAATATAATTAATGTATATTACACGGTAGTTTCATCAGGACAAAATCCCCTCCAGACTGGTTGGGCTGATATTAATCCTTTTATATAATACGATCCAGCAAAGTTAGGTGCTTTTTTTAGGCCAAAATTATTCGCATTATAGTAGAGAATTTACGATAGTTTTCTGCCTGTAAAGAAGTTTGGAAAAGCTATAGGAATAAACTTTTGAACTATCACTGATCGTCACGATGTTAACGAAATCATTATCGAAGCTATCGAAGTACCGATCGTGTTTAACTTTGCGATCTAGCTTCTTAAAAAAAATTAAAATATTCAGAATTGTTCCTATAAATTAACAAATCCTTTTAATTAAAACAGCATATAATCAAAATATTTCTCCATTTAAAAAGCAGTCTTTTTTAATAATTATCTATAGCTAGGCCAGCAGTGGTAATTTTATCGTCAGCCGTTTTTCTTTCCTCCGGTGCTCGGCTGTGATTGGATAAAGGTCGTCCGGCAGTTGAGAAAAGTTGAACATTTTTCAGTGCTCTGCAGCAGAGGCAATTCTCAATGCATTCACAGAAGTAAATAAACTGCACATGCGCTATTATGTCCGTCGTCAACCGTCCGTCACTTGACTGACCAGTATGAATGGGGCTTAACCCTTCATTAATGTATCTTGTCTGCTAAATGCTACATGCCATTTGGTAAAGATGTATGTTTAAAGATGCCCCTTCAAATATTTTATTAAGTGTATAATAAAATGTATTCTAATATATGTTATATTTTTGAAACTTTATATTCGTGTTTATTTCTATAATTTGTGTAGATGTTTCTCAAGTATAAAACTTGATCATTGTCCTGAATCTTATATTTTATGATTTTTTTTTTTTTTTTTTCCCAAAATCTTAAATAGACTAGTGGTAGCAAGTAATTTGTTACGGTCACACTCTGTAACTAATGTATGACAACTAAGATGAATTTATTGTTTCTAAGATTAGTAATACCATAGTCTATAGAAATATAATGGTCATTCAACTCCATTGTTTTGTTTTGAGAAAAACTGAACACTGCCACTAGTTGCGTTAACCATTTGCATCAGTCCCCATTGTTGGTGGCTTAGTCTATAGGACGCAACAGTAACAAACACAAGTGCAAAATTAATATTGCATAACGAATCACAAGACTTAGATATTAGTCTTGCAAAGATAAATTTACACTTGTTATAAAGAATTCTGTAAGGAAAAAATAAAATAAGCTATCGAGGATGGGATTTGAACCTGTACCTGCAAACTAATTTTATCACTACTTTCTGCTGTGTGATGGCTTGGTCAATAGGGTGGTGCTCTGATCGGCAGCGCCCCATTTTCAAAACCTAATGGTGGAGTGGAGTTGGATGGTAATTATATTTCTATAGACCATGGTAATACCATGAACTTATGGTAGGTTAGATCCCAGAGTGTCTATAATTATTGGATTGTTTCTTAAATATTGGCTGATACTGTTGAGGAAAAAAGTTGAATTAAAAAAACAGTGTCCACAATATGTGAGTTCAGTGCCAACCTTTCTGCATCACCAATAACAATTTGCAGAGATCTGGCAACTATGAGCAAGGTTAAAAAACTGGATACCAGGGTACATGATGATGCTCTCCTTCATGGACACTCTTTTAGCCCCCTGAAAATGCACAGCTGTGTTCTGTTCTCCTTGCATATACTCATCCAACACATCTACAGTCTTTGACTGACTGCTGCTGACTAACCGGTGGCTGCAGGGATTTTGTGTGACATCTGCTTTGGAGCCTACATTTGCTGCTATCTACAGGAAAAAAACCTGAATTTAAAATGGTATTTGGTATTTCAACGTTTGCATTTTATTTATTGATTCATTCTTGTATATACTGCTTGCCGATTGCCATATGTGCACGTAATTGCATTGGATTGTCAAATTTAGCCACAATTGATACAAATACAAGTTGACTGGCTTGATGTTCGCTGTGCCCAAGCACCGCAGCAAAAAAAAAAAGTGCCAAAGGAACATAATTTCATTATGGTTAGTCCAACAAGTTTGGCAGTCCATACTTCCTTATTTTCCAAATATTTAGGTATACCCTCACAGTTCCCAGTATTTGTGATGCTGGATTTTTTGATTATCGATACACACCAGTGAAAGCGAGTAAAAGAAATTGAATTTTCAACATACACAAGTACAAAGTCGATTCCTGGCAATTGTCATGTTTCCAACTTTCTCCGTAACAACAAAAAAAAAGTGTCTCTGTATTAAAAATAGTTAGAGCAATTAATATATTCATATATGTAATTGCATTGTATAATTACATGTGTACAATTTATGTAATAATTATTTGATTTTGACAGGTGTTTGCAAAATATGAGAAACATCGGCAACTTATACTCGAAGATATTTTAGCATCACTTGCAAGATTGCCAACGAGTAAACGAAGTATTAGAAATTATAGGTACAGTATTCAAATTTTCTAAATATTACCTTTTCAGTCATATATTTTACTAAAGATGTGATGAAACATATGTTCACTTAAAATGGATAATGAAAAGTGACTTTTTATTATGGGCTTTAAAAATTAAATGTACACAAGTATACCTTGATATTTCTGAGACTTTTAACAACCAGAGAAAATGTCCCCAATAAAAAAAAAATGATAGTGATGCTTGATATTAAAAAAATATAAATGAGATTTTCGCTAATGTTGAATCCACTCTTTATTTAAAATATATTCCATTAATGTTGGCGGCCATTGTTCTAAAAGTTGGAAAAGTTTAAGAGTTTTGCATGTTGCAAAATTTATCGAACAATCTATTGCATTAGTCTTTGAGCAAATTCAAAATTTGACAATAGTTAGACCCTGAAAACAGATGACATTTCGGATAGAAGAATGATTGTTATTTTGCTTTGACAAAGGATAGTCTTCATTTGAATCGTCAGCTGCTATCAGGGTCTTATCTCTTGGTTTTATTCTAAGGTTTTTCTTGTCTTCTTTTCTTCTACATCCGTCTTTGGGCAAGTGTAATTTTAAGACCATCATTTAGTATAGAAGAAGACATGATGGAAAATGTCATTAAAGTTTGCTCTTCAGTAAAAACGGCTCGTTGATCTCCTTCTTTCTTTCTTTCTTTCTTCTTTTTTTTTTTTTTTTTTTT
>JAHWFO010031028.1:5058119-5091988 GCA_023313115.1 Rhysida immarginata | reverse complement strand
TGTAAAAACACAAGCGAATGATCATGGAAAATATTTTTTTCTGTGATGATTTTCATTTCCTATAACAGTGATTCTATTTCTATTCATTTGTTTCTGGTTATTAGTTACTAGTCTTCATTTCTGGTTCTGAAGAGTTTGATGCTTTCCATTATTTCTATCTCTTTTGGGGGTCTTCATATGTGTTATTCTATCAAGGACTTTATTTATTGCATATCCTGTGTGAATAAAGTGATCAGCATAAGCAGACTTGCTATTAGGTTATTTAATTGCCTTTATATAATCATTGAACCATGCTCACAACTACTGCTTGTTGTTCATAACATAGAAGCTATCGCAGTCATCGAATTTTTCTACTCTATTCATTAAGAAAATGCGGGTAGAGCATAAGTAATCGGAGCCATGCTTGATCAAGTCTAGTATGGACTGGAAAGTGAAGTGCTCTTATAACAGAACCAAAGTTAGTGATAGAAATGAATTTGACATATTAATATTCTACAGGGTGCGTCAAACATTTAGGGTCAAAAATTCTACAATTTATAACAGAAGTCTCAAACATTGAGTTTTGAGAAGCATAAGATAAAACAACTTTGTGTAAATTGCAAACAATTTTGGATATAAAAGAAATTCAAGCGATTATCAATTTTTTTTTCTTTCTATTTGTAGAGAAAAACTGCAACAGAAATCAAAATGACAATTTATTATTAAGTATAAATTGGAAATTGTTTTACTGATAGATCTAATACAGTAGAACTTCTTAGGCATGGATCACACTAGCGTAAAACGCCACGTAAATACACCGACGTAAATACGTCGCAGGAAAAACGTCGACGTTCAGCTGTTCACACTGGACAGCGTATAACGTGGCGCAATTTGTGATGTCGTTTCGCTATTGCTTTTGTGACACGCCCCCCCTTAATTATATATGCATGACGACCCAATAACCCATTGCTACTGTGTTGGAAGGCACGCATCAACTGAATTCGGAACTGATACCGGAGGAGTGAAATATCGTGAATCAGAATACACAAATCAATCAAAGTTAAAAAAAACAAGTAATGATTTATTTTAACCTTATCAGCCGATACAATTATAGTCCAAAACAAACATTACAGTACATTAAATTGCACTAATCTTAGTTTACGATCGATTGTGTAATCGCCAGCAAATAGCGATACACTAAAGGGGCCCCTTAGCTATTTCGCTACTGCTCCATAACTGCCACCAGGCGTGCGGAACACATGCAGTTACTCACAATACAATACGAAAACAAAGGTCTAGATCAATCATCATTAACCAAGAATACACTTAACAGAGGCATCGGACTTAAGGCAATAATTCAAATGTAAGTGTGCTTATGAGTCTCAATACTACGGGTCTGCCACAGGCAATCATCCACTTAATAGCTATGGCGTAACGCCGGAGAGCGTCACGTGATTCTTTTAAATTAGTCAACTTGTTGAGAGACACAGGGAGAACCACGAAAACCCCGCCGATGATTCCCACGCAGTTAGCTACCGGATCGCAAGAGTACTCAGTGCAACGCTTATTGAATGAATTCCCCTTGTCTCTTATTAATAAGAGAAAGAAGCAGAGGATCCACAGCGCAGTTACACCACTAATTTATTATTGCTATTTCAGACCAACAGCCCTCTGCTTGGAAGCGTTCCTTGAAACTATATCAACTTTCATAAACAAGGTAGACTACAATACTATACACATAAGCAGCTCGTATAGCATAAGCTAATATTTCCATATTCTTTTATAAACCAAACAGTGTCATGTCCAGGAAAACAAATGCTCCTCATGCACTATAAGTAATATGCTGATTAACAGCGGCACACGTCTCTCATCCTGTAGTTCGTATATATCTCACGTCACTGTTCTAGTAAATCTTCGCGTCATCCACAGTCAGCGAAATAAAATAAAGGAAAGCAACTCACCAATAGTTGTCATCAATTACGGAATACTGCAGAATTTGAATGCTGGATCAGAATACATACTTGCAATCAATATCAGCTTCTCCATTGGGATAATTATATGACAACACACATCAACATTACCCACGAACATTTCACACCACATCTGAAATACTCGAAACTCCGTCATATATATATATGTCAGCACAAGGAAAAATTATAGTAACTTATCTTCTGTTGCCATAAATATATTATTCAAAAAACTTATCTTTGCAGATGATGGTAAAACAAATCGAATGTTGAACGATCTTGTTCTCAGACGCCATCATAAACAAAAGAAAAAAACCATCTGTCTTCAGACGTCCCTAACCTAACTTGAATTTTCTCTTACAAACGAGCAACACGTACCCAACAGTTAAGGGATGCCTAGGTTCTCATCTTCCTAGAATTTCTCACTCACAACAATAATAAGTGTCAACAATAACTCACTCTGTTACGTTTCTCTACTGACGCAACCGGATCGGAATTAATACATTAAACTTCACTAATTATACACAAAAAAACAAAAATAATACCCTTTAAAACAAACATATTTCCTAAAACAAAATATACCACATCAGGAATTATATCGAGCTGATAATTATTTTAGCTATATTATCTTGAACGAATTACACAGAATTAAAATCTATTTTATAAAAAAATATTTAAACTATTTTTTTTTATAAAAAAATATTTAAACTATTTATCTCTCAATATTACCCAGAACAATATTACCCAATAAACAACATGACTTGTCACACTTTAAAGCATGGCATCACTTGAAGTAGCTTCCGCATAAATACTAACAGTATCGAGCTTTATCACAAAGTCTGGCAGTATTTTAATAGCATGGACTTTTTTTTTTTTTTATCACAAAGTTAGCTAAACTTCCTCACTATTTCTACAAAGCATTCACTATTGTACATCGCTCTTTTGTCGGCCATCTTGATGGCGGGCCAATCGCTCTTCTGATTGGCTGATGTTCGGCGTGCGATCTTACGCGACGTAAAAAGTTGAACAAAATTCAACTTCGGCATAAAGTGCGGCGCCAAGCTATTTGCCGGAAGTGACATCACTGGCGTCGTTACGTCGACGTATTTAAGCGGTGTTTTACGCCAGTGTGACCCATGCCTAAGTGTGAACTTAGATAATAAGGATTCTCGGTTTAAATGGACCAGTTTTTTTGGCTTAGGCAAAATGCCTAGATGTGTCACAACAGACTCTTGCAAAGTACTTTAACAAAGCAGGATTTGCTATGAGGCTACGTACAGGCCACAGTGATGTCTCTCCTGATGTCTACGACGATGATAACATCTGAACAAATGATATGACGACGACAGCGTTCCACTTACAACGACGATTTGCAGTAGGTAGTATAATGTTCAATGACTCCACTGCTATTGATGATGTTTTTTGTAATTTGCAAAGCACCAAGTGACAGGAGCATTGTTGAATTTCTGGTGTAACGCAATTCTAAAAACGATAAAAATTTCAACAAGAGTGACGAGGATACACAAATTGGCCTTCACAGAGATTGAAATGTTGAGATGTTTTCTCTATGCAAATCTAGCAATATCATCCAAGAACATCTCGTGGCATAATTGCATGTACTGTCAATTCTTTCAAATTTCTTCATTTTTCAATCATTCAACTTTCAAATTTTCGATTTATACTTACTGTTATATGAAATCTCTCTTGTTAATAAAAGTTACATATTTGTTTGGAGACATCTGCATTTATACTGCACGTTTTTTTTCACACATTTACCCATCTTTGGATAATCGGACCTTGGTTAAAACTGACTTTTTTGATGGTCTCCCGAAGTCGGTGGTACTAATGGAAATTTTACTGTATAATAAAAAGCAACATGTTAAAGTTTTAATTTAGATTTTAATGCTAATTGTTTATATTTTATTTTTGAATTGACATTTATCTTATGAGTAATGAATTAGTTTTAATTGTTTTTATGATTATATTTCCATTGAAAATGCATTACATCATTGTTTGCTTGATTAGGTTCATAACCTGCTGTAAATAACTAAAAGGGCTCATTTTATTTTTAAAAACAAAATTTTTCTGTTTACTGTTTTATTGGTGTTGAATTAATTCAACCGCAGATTGGGAGAAATTATTTTTGTGGAAACATAGACAGCAGTTGCTTCTATTGTTTTGAAAATGGCAAGTTACTTCATACTTTCCTATACTTGCAACGGTCTAAATACTGATAGAAGCAATAGAAGAATTGGTTTAAAAGTAGATTTGAAGATCAACTCTATAACAGAAATACGTTTAATGTTAAAAAGCTTGCATTCATTGGAAATATGTAATATAAATTTTAAGTTACTGATACATTGAATATATTTTAGTTTTCATTTGTTTCTTTAGATTAAATTCAGAAGAACATATTCAAATGGTTACAGCCCTCATTTTACAATTAATTCAGTGTGTTGTGCAACTTCCTCGTTCAGAAGAAGAAGATCCTTCGAGGACAGCAGCACCACCACATCCACCACCACCATCGTCATCATCATCATCACTACCACCTCATCCATCTACAACAGAAAAGAAGCCCAAAAAGGAAGATGGAAGCGCTGAATTTAAAGAAAAGCAAGAAGTAAGTTTGGTGTGGTGGCTCGCTTGATTGTATTTTTTCTTTTTTTCTTTTAATTACAAAAAAAGAATTGAAATTGGAGTTTCCATCAGGAAAATACTTTGAAACCTTATTCAAAAAAAGAATTTTTCGTATTCATGTTTTTGCATCAATTATAATGAAAGTGGATGTTTTTGTGAAAATTGATATAGGGTCTTTAATAATGTGCAACAGACAACAGATGATAATGGAAGTTTTTTGCTTTTATTAAATTAGTGTTAATTTTTGGCATTTTGACTCATTTATTTGAATGAAATTGGATTTTCTTTGTACTACTATTGCAACTCCATGTAGCACCATCTGTTGTTCTATGAATTGGCATTGCATCTTTGTTTTGGTTCCTTGGAGTTTCTACTGCAACAGAGGATGCTAAAGATCACCAAATAGAATGGTGTCCCTTGCTTTTTTTGCAGGCTTTCCATAGACCATCTAATGTACAAAGATGTAATTTCCCAAAGGCCTTTAAAAGCACAGTACGTAGTCAATAGAAGCAATATCTGGCTACTTCACTGGAGTGATACTGAAGTTGATATCCCCAATTCCTTTTCCTATAACTAGTCTGTTCATGAAGGTAGCTGTCGATTTTCTTTTTAGCTTTGAAGGCCTTTGTTGGTGAAGCCAAACTTGATTCATTTTTCCATTATAGAGATGTAGGATATAACTTGATTCTAGGATATTTGTCTGATAGTAATAGGTGGCATTAATTTTTTACTTATGATGAAACTTCGCACATCATTAATTTTCCGTTATAGCTAAACATGCTGACAAGCATAAATCCTTTAGAAAAAGTTTCCTTGTATTGTTGCACAAAGTCTGTGGCCTTCAGAACCTTTTTTGCAATAAAAGATCATTGCAAAAATCGAATTATGCAATTCACCTTCTGGAAGAGAACCCCCCCTCCCGAAACAATAGACGATGTTCATAATCGTGTTCATAATAAAAGCTTTGAAATTTCTTCTTCTTATCACTTTGAAAAAGCACAGAATAAATGGCGAAATTAGTCAGTTTCTTCAAACTAACTATGATGTATTGTAAGGCCTCCATCTCTCATATTAGAAACGACTATATGACGATCCAAAGACCTGTTGATTAAAAAAGATCACTTGAATCACAAAGGACTCCCATATCAAGAGAAACTTGGAAATAATATTGTATCCTTCAAAACCATAGCAGATACCCACTTTGATTTTGGCCGTAGTTATTAAGAAATTAGGGAAAATGCTAGGCCAACGGAGCATCGGTTGCAGGCAGACATGATTCTCGACCATTGAACAAGTTAATCTAGCATTTTCCTGTTGTTGTTTTGTTTTTTTTGTTTTTTTCTTTTCTTTTCCAACTTTAATAATTATGATCAAAAATTAAAGTGGTTGTCAGTTACTGTTATGAAAAATACAATATTAGTTCACAGACTGATTCCTGTCAGAGCATTGGGAGAAAAAAGGAGCACTTTGATACATGTCATGGAGAAGCTCATACATGTCACGGGTGATGGATTGCCTTCAATACCATGAAGCTGTTTACTTGGCTGCTTCAAATCCTATTCACGTAATAGCCATGAAGTGAAGTCGCTACTTAGATGCTAAAGTAAAATTGTAGCACTGCTGACACACTGGGGCATTATCCCTAATGAAAGCAATCAAATATCATTCTCATCACATCCTAATGAATTTTATTGATGTTTATTTTTTCTCTTTTTCTTAACTGCTTGATCCATATTTAATCATAAAGCTTTCTTTAAAGACTTTTCTTAATCATCTGTGCAAGGAATTGTACCAGAATCGTAGCAAAACAGCCGCCATGTTTATTTTCCGCCATTTCCAATTCCTGTTGTCAGGACAAGGTGAAACTGAAATTTTGTCCAATTTTATCTGTTACTGGAGTTCGGGATGAATTATTATTATAAATGGGGACAATTCTTGATATTATTTACAGGGTGATTATAATTAAAGTTTAAGTTTCAAAATGCTATAAAAAAGAGCCACTTAATAGAATGACGTCCAATTTGAACGGAATGTTATTGAAGAAAGGGGAAAGCTTATGGCATAAGAAAAAAAAAGTAGGTCCAAATTTTAGCAACAGATGGCGCTGTAAGCGTCAGAATTTCGACTACAAATGATAAAATGAATCGTAAAACAAAGGCTAAGGTGTAAGTTACACGTTAAACCAACTGTACTGTTCAGTGTGCAAAGCATCCATCAAATCGGTTTTTTAAATTGCGGGAGACTGGTGCAAAACATGTTCAATATGCTGTCCAACGTTGTGTGCAACAAGTTGAAATCGAGAAACAGCATGTTCCACAACTGATCAAAGTGTCTCCGGCGTCACGTTCAGAATGAGGAAAAGCAGTGTACCTGGCGTTTTTATAACAAATGAAATGAGTCGTGCGCATGACTGGTATTTTCATTCACATATTCTGACGCTTACAGCGCCATCTGTTGCTAAAATTTGGACCAGCTTTTTTTTTCTTATGCCATAAGCTTTCCCCCTTCTTCAATAACATTCTGTTCAAATTGGACGTCATTCTACTAAGTGGTTCTTTTTTTTTTATAGCGTTTTGAAACTTAAACTTTAATTATAATCACCCTGTATTTAGTCTAAAGCAGTGTTTTTCAAACTTATTTCTATGATCACCCCCTCAATATAAGCGAAATTTACTAATTCCCCCCCAATCTTAAGGTTTCTGCAAATATCAAGGAGATTATAAAAAAAATTTCTTGGGACTCCTAGATTGTGGGATCGGGGAAGTTCGTGGTTCAGAAGAAGGGAGCGAGATATAGCGATGGATCGAAAGGGCAGTTTGGCATCTTGTGAAGAGCTTGCATAATAAACTGCTAAACTGCTCTCACCATCATTTAATTAGTGAAGTGAAAGGATTTATAAGTTAAAATTTTTTTTTGTTTGTTTGTTTGTTTGTTTTTGCTACAGTCATTGGCAATACAATTAATTACAGGGGCTATTTTATTTTCAACCTTCGATGGGGCATAAAATAAAGATAAATGTGAACAGCAAAATGATTTTATTACCAAAGTTTAAGTACAATCAAAGTTATTTTTTGACCTAGTAACCGTAAAGATTAAGACATACTTCATATTGGTGGATGAGTTTACCAATACCTTCTTCATAAAAGCTTGCTGCCAGCATGTTGAAATAGGTGTCCATGGCGTGTTCTTGAAAGAAGAACAATGCTATCTTCTGGAGTTGTTTTGATTTGTGACAATGCACGACCGCATACTGCAGTGGTAACCCAACAGCTTCTCGAGCAATTTCAATGAGAAGTGTTTGATCATCTGCATAGAGCCCAGATCTGGCACCGAGTGACTTTAATCTTTTTTGAGAGCTGAAGAAAGGTCTGGGAGGACAGCACTTTCACACCAATGAAGAGCTTCAAGATGCCATGAAGACTATCTCAACATGCTGGCAGTAAACTTCTATGAAGAGGGTATTGGAAAACTCGTCCACTGGTATGGCAAATGTCTCAATCTCTACAGTGGCTCTGTCAAAAAGTAATTTTGCTATTCACACTTGTCTTTATTTTATGCCTCATCTGAGGTTGAAAAGAAATAGCCCTCGAATTATGCATATACATCATTCGCATGTCTCGCACCCCCCCCCCTACTGCCCACTTGTTACTTAACGTCCCCACCCTCTCCCCCTACTGCCCAATTGTACTTAACGCCCCTTCTAATGACCCTGCTGCCCCTTAGGGGGTGATATCGCCCACTTTGCGGAACACTGGTCTAAAGAAATTGTTGATATTTATGGTTGGAAATTGTGAAAACGTAAATACTTGATGAATGATGTAGATATTTAATAAAATAACTATTATTTTATCACCATCCCCTCCAACCATTAATGAGTCTGCAGTTTTTATTTTCTGAAAAAAAACTTCGTTATATGGAGTTGCAGTTATATATTTGCTATTATGCAGAGGGAACACTGTATACTGTATGTATAATAAATTTTGCAATTTTGTGCCACCCACGTGACCTTAATTGGGCCTTGGGACAAACCCAACTTTCGTACGTGGCAGCAAGGGAGGGTGGACTCGTTAGAGGTCAGAAAAAACGTACACACAGTGTGCTTCAGATAAACAATAATTTTAATAACTAGTCAGTTGCTTATAAAACATACTGGAAACCAAATTCTAATTATGAGACACTTAATGATTTACAATAAAATTGGGGCCCCTTTAAAAGGAAGATAATCAATAACATTTAACTAAATCTCTATAACGTGAAAACTCGTCATAACGAACAATAAAGTAAACCAAACCGTTTACATAACCTCCTCGCAATCATTACTTCAAAGCATGGCACGCGCAAGTGTCCTGCTGTTATTCGACCAAATAGCCCAGGTATATCAGTTATCCCCCTTAGTCTGACAGAGTTATGCTAATCATAGATGCAGTCAACTCGAACAAGCGTCGTGTATCCCTTTTTATGAGGGAGGGATACAGTAACCCTGAAGTATTCCAAATTTTATAACTCTCCTAGTCAGCTATACTCTTTTATTTGATACTGGGGTGGATGACTATTACTTACACCTGCAATAATCCGTTTATTTTAGCGTAAACAGCGCTGTGTGGACTACTTATAGGAGCGACTCAATTTTACTATTATAGCACTTATCTATCATTTTAAACAATCTTTAGATTACTAGATATTTTAAGCTATAGTCTTTAGCTAACCACCAATTAATGTTCTACCCTGACGGTTTTCACCATCATTCACTATAAAATAGTAGGTTTTCATATAACAGTTTAAATAGAGCGTCCGCGTAAAAGTTTTATTCCTTTTTGTGCTCAAACACTCAAGAGACACTTTGGGGAAAAAAAAATAGTTCCACAAATAGGGGAAATAAATTCCATTATAGGAGTTGTTCTTGATTTGTAATAAACTATTTCCTTGATTAAAGTTAAATTCTTGTGGCACTAATAATAAATAAAACGACCTCACCGAACTCGTTGGCAAGATGTTTTCTTATCTTTGGTGACTTTCGGAGACAAAAGAGCATCCAGGTCGATTCAGGTTGCGAAATACGAATCACGCTAATTTGTCCCCTCTTTACTGTTAACTAAATCGACTTCCACAGCGTGTTCAGACGTTTTTCCTTGAATAAAACCTATCCATCATCGCTGTCGAACCTCAACTTTATTCTTCGCTTACAGAAAATTTTTCCTAACCGCCATTTTCGAATCGGACGCTAAAACGATCGCTTGCACTCATCGCTAAGCTCCCACTCAAAAAAAAAAGCGTCCGTCGCTTATGTTAAACTCTTACCCATCATAAAAAAACTTAACAATGCTAAAACAGTTTTAGAAAACTTGCAGTTTTACCGAGAATTCCTCCCCGCTACAACAAAGCCCAGCCTCTCTGGCTGGGGCATTGTTGTAGAGGAGGGAAATCTCAATCTCTAAGCAACAATACTCTGACTAAAACGACAATTTACGTTAAAACAACCAAATATTCAACCACACACACCCACTCTTAAAACAACCGCCTCACAAATGTGAAAATTAATCACTCGGACTAAACACTTGTAACCCAAATTAACGAAGCGCACGCCTCCCCCACCAAACGAACGTCACACTGACTAACAGTCACAATTTATACTGTCAAAATCTGTTCATGTTCTATTATCTGTCATTTCTCATATGTCACTGTCCTGGTTGCAACCCCTGATGGATAATTAAGGTTTTACTGTACTTAACAATTCAATAAATTAGTCCAATCCGTTAGGTTTAACAGGCCTCTGTCTTGGTTCATTAAGATATCTGGATGGAACCAAGAAATTTCCTTTCATAAGAAGCCTCCCAGAAATTTAGATTTTTATGAGTATCTGCTATTTGTTTCCTTTTATTGCTGCATATCCACTGGTTAGAATGTGATGGGTGAATCTAGATTTTTTGTGCTATGATTCTTCACATAGCTGAAGTATTCATTAATTCAGGTCATCATTTTTAGACTTCTTTGTATCGTTTATTTGATGTTACTAAACTCTGTCTCACTAAATGAAAAGGCTGCAATGCAGTATGGGAAAGCCACGTTGCCAATTGTTGTCTTATTCATATCAATATGTAGCGATTAAAAAAGACTGCACCCCATAGTGGTCAAAATGAAACTAAAACCATGCTTTAGTTTTTGAGTACTGCACATGCGCAGTTAAGTGGCGATTTTCACGTGAGAAACTAAGAACATCGAAGACACAAAATGATCTACAGTGCGTCCAAGAAGTCTGTAGAATGAGATTTTAATGAAATATCTGTATATTACATTATGTACCGTATTTACCCGAATGCAAGACGAGGTTTTTTTCCAAAAATGAGAAGTCAAAAAATAGGGGTCGTCTTAAAATCGCAGATTAACGATTACCGTTACTCCCGATCAAGGTCAATTTTTTTTTACGTTGCATGGTACACAGCCGCCTGCCAAAGAAAACTTCGCCGACGTAAAAATGGCCGCGTATGCAGCTGAAAAAAATATGCACGACAGCCAATACTGTAAAATGTAGACTCAACAACGACTTATAATTTAAACATAATCGCAAGTCGCTTTCAGTAAATACATTAGCATAATCCGTCCGGCTTAGGTTGTGTGGATCTAAACACAAGCACGTGTATCAGTTCAGCGTCATTGGCTGATTGCGCCTTAAAACTTCTGTCTCCCGACGCTTAGAGGTGAAAAGTAGTTCTCTATAAACGATAATTCCAAAAAATCATCGCCTAAGTACAGCGAATTGTTATGAGTTGCAAATTTTGGGAAATTTAAAAGCAGAGTTGGAAGGAACCGGTAAGTGCGTAAAGCAATTTTTCAGCGACAGTTAATACAATCAGTCCGCGGAAGAATACCTTTTCTTGTTTCATTTTTTACAGCGCAACTTAAACTTATGCCGGATAGAGTGCAAATCAGTAATTTTCTAAACAATCTATGCGATCTATGATAAATGAATCGGACTACAGATTCAGTCGAAAGACGTGGCTCCACACGTTCGCAGTTTACAACTGGTTGTCGCAGAAGTTACGATGCAAACTTTAAAGTATTGGTTATAAATGAAGCAGAGGCCACGAATAACTCCGCGACAGGAAGAAAATTTGGAGTCTCGGAGGCAAACATTCGCAAGTGGCGTCAAATGAAAGATCAATTAAAGAATGCCAATTCAACTCGCAAATATTTTAGCGGGCCTAAGAAGGGAAGATTTCCTGATTGGTTGAAGATTGTTTGGAATCAAAGACCAGGCTCATTGCTTAACGAGAGGGGCATGTTAGTGCTGGATTCATTTAAGGGACACATCACTCGAGAAGTAAAGGACCTGAACTCAAAACTCAACTCGGACCTTGTTATAATTCCTGGTGGCATGACCTCACAACTCCAAGTAATGGATGTTGTTGTGAACAAGCCCTTCAAGAATAATCTGCCGCAGCTCTACAATGACTGGCTTCTTGAAGGAGATCATGCCCTTACTCCAGGAGGGAAACTGAAAAAGCCCTCAATAGCCATCCTGGGGGAATGGTTCCTTACAGCTTGGGGGAGGATCTCCAGTGAATCCATTATGAACGGATTCAAAAAGTGCTGCATATCCATGGATGGCACTGAAGATGACCTCTTGTCCAAATGAAGAAAGCAGCAGCACAAGTAAAGACAGTGGTGATGGTGATGATGAAGACAGGGATGGCATGGAATAGCACCGGCAAGTAAATTAAAAAAAATTCTTAGGAAGGCTCTTTAAAATAGGGGGTCGTCTTAAATTCAGGGTCGACTTGTATTCGGGTAAATACGGTAAATATTTTTTATTTTAGAAATGAAGAAAACATGGCTGAAGCACATACGATATAACATTTTGAAAGCATTCTTTCAATTATTCAATAAATAAATAAATTTCATCAAAAATCAGCTGTCCAAAAACTCTGGGCAACAGTTACAAAATAAAAAAATTATCAAAAGATTTCTGCAAACAAACACGAGTTACTTGTTAATGTGTTTTCCTTTGTTTGCAATAACATCATGAACTCTTGTACACATCGAAGTTATCAAGTTTTGCAATACATGTAAATGAACATTGTTCCAGCTTTCAAACACTGCTTTCTTCAGGCTTTCCGTAGTTGAATACTGCTTCGCGTTAGCATACACCTGCCTAGACATAATCCCCCAGAGGTTCTCAATGAGATTGAGATCCGGGCTTCTAGCTGGCCAATCCAGGACTTGTACGTTCTTAGCTGTTAGCCATGCTTTCGTTGATCTGGAAGTATGGATGGTAGCGTTATCTTGTTGGAAAATCCAACAGGGTCCTCCAATTTGTTGCCCGATGGGTAGAAGGTAATGTTCTAAGGTATGCTGATAGCCTATGGAGTTTTGTCGTCCAGTAACAATTGCCAGCTCGGACTTTCCCTTGTATCCAAATGCCCCCCAAACCATGATAGAGCCACCGCCCTGTTGCCGAGTAAAAAAGGTCTTGGGTTCTTTACGCAGGTCATGCCAGTAGCATGCCCAACCGTCTGGCCCATCTAAATTCCACTTCATCTCATCGCTGAAGAGGACAGTTTCCCATTCCAATGCCCAGGACATGTGGTCGCGTGCCCACTCTTGTCTTGCGAGTTGGTGTGCAGCAGTCAGAGGCGGTTGTTTACACATTTTTTTGTAGATAACATGTGGCTCCTATTTCAAGCGATGACACACATTCTCCTTTAAATTCACGTGCAATTTCTCCTACTGAGAGAGAAGATTCTGTTTCAAGTCGAACAATTCTTCGATCACCTCGTACACTGGTCACTTTTGGACGTCCTGAGCAGGGTTTTGCTTTCCGCTGTTCACCTTTTTTCAAAATTTTGTAAACACCAGACACTGATTGACCAATGCATACAGCAATATCCTTCACAGCTGCCCCTTCGGATTTCATTTTCCAAATTTTTGTCACCTGTTCAGCAGTGAATTCTTTGTTATCACCCATTGTTTTAATAAGGAGAGATGAGTAGATATAACGTTACGTTTATGTGCTTATTGAATGACAGATGGAAAAAATGTATAGCCAGCGATGGGAAAAAAATAAAATATTTGTGCTTCGAATAAAATATTTTTTATCATTTTCATACAATAAACGTATATTTTCTATGCAAAAATTTCAGTTTCATATTTACATACCTGGTAAGTTCATAAATGCTCTGTGAATGTAATCAATTTTATCTTTTTCTGCTGTCTAGAGGTTTTTGTTGATGTACCACTGTAAGCGATGGTGAGATCGAAGTTTTTGCACATATATAACAAGGAGGCAAAAAACTTCACAAGGTTCTTGGAACATAAATGATGATGTTGGTTATTAGAATTGCAAAGCAACTCTAACTCTACCAGTAGCATTTACAGAGTCGAGTCATTGTATTATGACCACCAATTATATCCCGAATAACCGCCTTAAGCGGCATGGACAGCGGCTAGATGTCGTGTGAGTGAGTCAATAAGATTCTGGTAGGTTTCTACTGGTAGCTGTTGCCATGCAGACTGTAAAATATGCTAAATCCTGTATCCAACAATGGTGGCAGGATGCTTGTTCTCGGAGGTTTTTTGCCTCACCTGCCAACAATGGTGTGAAGGCCAACCTCCATCACTGTGGAGCAGAAATCGTGACTCATCGGAGAAGCAAACCTTTTTCCAGTCAGAAGTGGTCCGGTTTCTGTACTGTTGGGCAAATTGAAGCCGTTTTTGATGATGAACCTTCGTCAGCATGGGTGCGGCGACCACCTGTCTGCTGAGGAGGCCCATACGTAGCAGGGTCCTCTGTACTGTGGTTTTAGAGACATGTCTGGTAGCTCCCTCGTTGGTTTGAGCGGTAAATTGGTCCACTGTAGCTCTTTGGTTGGCCTTCACACACCTTCGCAGCCGACGTTCACCTCTCTCATTAATGGCATGTGGTGCTCCACAGTTCCCATATCATTTATTCTGAACGGTCCCATTTTCCCAGTCATGGTACACTTTAACTACAATAGCACGAGAACAGTTCACAAACTGCTTGGTTTCCGAAATACTACCACCCTTGGCCCGAAAGCCGATTATCATTCCCTTTTCCAGATCTGATAAATCACGTTTCTTACCCATTGCAGCAATGAGTGATATGTTTTTATCATAGTGGAAACCTGCCTTATGTAGTCACCTAACCAATTCCCAACATGTGACATAGTTCCTCGGCTGGGCAACCCCAAAGACAAACGTAGGGGGGTAGTCTTAATAATGTGACTTGACCCTGTAGAAGATGAGAAGAAACTTGCAAATGCAAAACGTAAACTAAAGTTGCTCCAGGAGGAAAATACCAAGCAGCCAAGTTGCTTCTGAATTGAAAGATCTTTGCAGTCATAGAAAATTAATTTAAAAAACTGAGAATGACACTCTCATAGAAATAATCAACTGAGGGACAACAAAGATTTGAGGTTCATCACTATTCGCCTCCGCGATAGAAGTGGGCGACATCTAGCGTAGATTACTCAAACTAACAAAATGGCGCTTGGTATGGGTACAAGTGGAAGCTTAACAAAGAAAATGACATCTATTCACAATTTCCCACGAAATAAACAGTTAAAAACCGAGTGGAAAGTAAAGCTAAAGCTGGGAAAACAAGCTACCAGTTCTTTTTATGTTTGAATCGCTCATTTTCTACCCTCTGACTACATTCACGCTGGTAAGTTGAAAAATAAAAAAAAATTTGTACTTATAGGTAGAACGTAATTATGGTTAGTGGACGTAATATATACATCTTATGAAAGAAAAGTGAAGTATCTTTCAAAAGTTAACGTTATGAAATACAGTATTAATTAATCTACTACAGAGGAAACACAAACTTTCATTTTTAAAACCTCCCAGCAAATCATCTATGGAGAGAACAAAAAGACTGAAAAACTGGGGAGAAAAAAAATGTTGTGTATATATTTAAAAATTACTTCTGCAAGTATTCATTTGGAGTCGTTTAGCGTATTTATTACAGCATTTTTATGCCAACTTCATAATATAGATGAGGCTTCTAACATTAAACCGGCATCGCAGTCTGTGTTGCATTTCTCATCAAATGAAAACCAGTTGACTGAAACCCACGATGAAATAAATGCTCTTGAAATACCAGAAACCAGTAACATGCAAAATCAACCTGTTGATGCCATGATGGATTTTACAGAAGCCCTCCATCCTGAAACCAGAGAAACCGATGCTCGACAATTTCTTGTGTGTGCAAATTATGTGTACGAATTTTAACAATTTCCTCTCCTTCAACCAAACATCACGTCTTATCACCAACATAGGCAAAAATTTCCTGCAAACTTATGCTGAAGCTGCTGCTAAGAGCGGGGGATGGAGTACCCCTTCTATTCCATCCAGCCTTAGTTTGCACGAAATATGATGGACATGTTAATTGTTATGTATTGTTTAATTTTTGTTGTACATAAATGTCCAACAATTGAAATGGCCATCCTATTTCGCGCAAACTTAGACTGGTTAGATTATAGCCACTATACCCCGAGTACCCATAGCGTGCGCCATTTTGAAGTGATTTCAGCGCCAACTATAGGCCATCGCAGAGGCAAATAACTATCACAAATAAGGATCCTACAGGCTGTATTTCTATAAGGCCTATTTCATATTTACCGAATTCTCAATGTGAAACAATTTACCGATTCCTGGTGTCTACCAGATGTCATAAAGCCACAGTTGTTCAAATCCGGAGCAGTTTCACAATCGACGGAAATGAAGCGGTGGAGCTAGGGGAACTCCGCTCCGATTGGCTGTTTGGGTGAGTTTTCTTTCATCCAGTCTCTGTTGCTTTCTAGATATCATGTATAAACTGTTCCTAAGGATTCTGGGACTGGAGAGATGCTCACTACTGAAAATTCCTACTCTGTTGGAACTCCAAAACCCGCACAGTTGTCGCCTCTAAGCTGCTTTCTGCTGCGAATTCACTGAATGGGAAATGGCTCCTGCAACCAAAACCGTGGCGAATTTTCTGCAGAGTCGATAAATGTGAAACGGGCTTTAGGTAAATGATCTTGTCTGTAAAGAAAGGAGGCCAGTCACTGAGTTGACTTCTCAGAATAGTGAATTTTTATCTAAAATAACAATTAAATAAAAAAAAAAAAATTCTCTTCCAGTTTTTTTTTTTATAAATAATAGAAATTAAAGCCTTTTTTTACATTTTCTTGTAAATTATGCATGTCATATGATTTTTTTTTTTTTTTAATATATTTTTTTTGCTTCTGCCTAGTAGTTTCTTTGAATGTTGAAGAAACAGTAATGTTCTGAATTAATAGTTTCAAGCACTACTAGGAAATGGCAATGCTTAACTTCGTTTTGATTCCACCGTATTGTCACCATTGTATCTTTTATGATTGTGTGCTCATCGGCATCCATCCATTGTGAGGAGCATTTACAATTGTTGTGGAGTAAATTTTAATGTGGGAATTAATCAAACTATGGTTTCCTGTTTGTTTTTGTTTTTTTTCTTTTTAACTTTGGAGTTGTACAGTTATTATGAAATTCGGGGACCCAAAGAATTTTTCGTGATATCTGGTTTTCATATATTGAGCAAGTCTAAAAATTTTTGTCAATGGTTTATTTCAGGAAAATACATGCAGTTGGTTATTGAAATTTGTTGACATGAATGAATTTAATTATTTTGTAACAGCAATGGCTGCCAGCCATTAGAACTAACGAAATTTTTGATTTTCAACTTCTTAGCAATTTCATTTTCCTTGTTTTACAGGGATATTTTGGTAATTTATAACACAAAATGGAAGCCTAATTGCTTAAACCATGTTATTAAAGGCCTCTTCCATTTTGTCGCACGTCGCAAGCTTCATTTGCTTTTTTTCTGAAAGAACCACTTGCTTCAGCTTGTCTTATTTTATTGGGATTTTTTATAATTGTGGATAAGCTTGATTGCAGAGTGTTAAATGCCTTTGCCAAATCATCTTTCTTCATCAGTGGTGTTTTCTCTACAGCATGAAGAATTGTCAACTTTAAATTAATGAAAGATTGTTGCATTTCCTTTTTTGTGATGTCAATAATGAAATGAAACCAATGAAATGAAAATGTTTAAAGCAAAATTAAAAATGCAAAGAATAGGATTGTTAATGCAGCAAATTGCAGTTCTGATCAATTCATGGAAATTCACTGTTTATAGATACTGAAACCAATCAGAATTTCCACGTGCTCCGTCGTTTATTTACACTGAGAGGCAATCAGAATTCACAAGAATCTAATTTGACGTGCTTCGTTATTCGTTTACACAAGAACCAATTAAAATTTTCAGCATAAGAACCAAAATAAAAAAAATTCTACCCATTTTTTCCTCAAATAATGTAATTTCCTGGGAATGAATTTCTTTTTTTCCTTTTTTTTCTTATTATCCAGACTGAGTAAAAAAAAATTTCATATTAAGCGACCAATTTAATATAGTAATGTAATCCACAGGACCGGGACCAGAGAAAACTTCGTATTAACAGCTTTCATAATAATGTTAATTCATATCTTGACAGGAAAAAAATGGCAAAAGTAGTTTCAAACATCATTCGACTGAATGAAAACACCAGTCTATATGTTAGGCTCTATATCAGAGATGTGCAGTGTAATGTACATAGTAAATAAAGAATTCAAAATAAAGAAACCTTATCTAAAGAACTGGAGAGGAAAGGAGTGGGTGTAATAACGCTAGACAGGCTGGTATAATATTACCCATTTACTACGAGCATGGTTAATACGAACATTCGTATTATACGAAAAAAATTCCAATCCCAACCCTACAGTGTATTTTTCATGCGTTTTTTATAATAAATCCGGTTATTATGTGATTAAATTGACCCAAATTTATTAAAAAAATAAAAAAAATTGATATCTGAACTTTTTTTTAAATTCAATAACACAAAAAGTAATCTAATTTTCGCTAAAATGTTGCCTGCAATGAGAACCAACCATAAAACAGTCTTGTCGTCAATGAGAATGATGTCGTTACATCGGAAATGCTGAGCGATGACGCCAAGATGGCGGACAGGAGAGCGAGGAAAGTGACCACCACGAAACACCGCCTATTCTAACAACAAAGGTAATTGATTCATTGATGATTCAGCTAAATACTTATTTAGCTAATCATGGTGATGTACCAGAGGGTATTTATGAATCATATTTCAAAATACATAAATTTATTTTGGTTTACTTTTAATAAAGATACTGAATAAATACTGTTCTTGTTTAAAACCATGCGTATCTGCCTTATTTCATTGCATTTATCAAGAATAGATGAAGTGGGTGGTTCATCTATTCTTGATTTATCTTGCAATCGGATATAATGAGGTCTGGATAATAAGAGATAAAATCACGTTCCCTTGAATCTCGTAATAAACGAGTAATACTGTATATGTTTCAGACCAAGTGGCGCAATCAAAATATTAGGTGAAAAAATGAGGAAGATGTTTTTTTACATTACACATATCCAAATTCATGTAAGTCAGGAACTGTCATAATTGTTGAGCATTCAGCACTTTTGGTGATGATTTTTTACGGTGTGGAAAGAAAAACTTAACACCTTGCTGTTTTTCTGTTTTTACCACATTTTCATACTCTGAGCAGTTTTGGATGGGCTGGTCTTAACCTAAGCTTTGTTTTTTCTGATGCTGCAATCAACTGCAGTAAATTCCCGATTATCCAGTTTGTGGATTAACCATTGGTGCTTACACCTTCCAAAATAAAATTGCAAAATGAAGTTAAAAAAGTGGAAATGAGTTCTACTATCAGAATGCATATTGTGAACAGGATAAAATTTTTATCCCCACATAGCCTAACCGCTTTAACAATGGAGTCCTTGTATGGCTATGTATGCTGAAATTTTTTAGTTTTCTCGGTTTATTTTGAAAGAAACACAATTTCACACTCTTATTTTGCAAGCATCTATAGTAGCTTCAGATGAGTAACGTATTTCAATTTGGTGGAAATCTGTGACATACATGTTTGAGGGATTCCCTTGTGAGTAATTAAATTTCAATTTCATTGCTAATAATATGAAATTATCCACTTTTTGCAGCATAATGAGAACTTTTTTAAAGCCTGTGGGATGAATCTGATTTCAGCAGGCAATGAAATTTTATGTGGATATATCCACTTTAAGCAGCAAAAGGATTAATAACAGTAATAATAATTATGAAAAAAAACACTACTTTATTACTGTTAGCCTTTATCTGATAGTTAATAAGATAAAATAATGAAACCCTGTCCACATGATATTCATCAAGATACGATGACCATATGGTGGTTGAAATGTACATTCAAGAAGTAAATTCTGATTGATGTGGATAAGAATTTTTTAAAGATTAGCTTAAGAATGGTTTGTGAGGATTTATTGATATGCCACATCTCCTATGTTTTTTAATTATAAATGAAAATAGGAAAGAAAATTCCACAGCTTAGACTCGTTAGCGTCAACTTTCGGCTAATTGTGTTGGCATTAAAATCTATTAACACTATAAAAAAAAGGTGGTTCACTGTACTATCTTTCTTAATGAAGTTTATGGAGGCCTTACAGTACACAACAGAAGAAAACACAAGATTTCCCGACCAGTTTTGCTGTTTATTCCAGGCTTTATCAAGGGTACTTATGAGAGGCTTGATAAGTCAGGAATAAACGGCGAAACCGGCAGGAAATTTTGTGTTTTCTTCCGTTACATACTTTAAGGCCTCCATAAACTTCATTAAAAAATCTATTAAGCCTCTGTGGACATTAAAGCATTACTCAACATGTCCAGTTTGGCTGGTTAGAACAGTTACTTAGTTTACAGGTTGGGACCATCTTTCTTACTGATGTAAATTCTTTAAACAGTAGCTTAAGAATAGTCTGTGAGGATTTATTTATATGCCATACCTCAGATGTTCTTAAATTTCGGCTTCTCTATATCCAGTTTGATTTTCCCAGTTATAGTTATCTGATAGGTTCCTAATACTGTTATTTGATGACTCATAATAACTGACTTAAATACATTGCACTTTCATCTTAGTCATAGCAATATGTTGTTAAAAGTGCTTACTGTTAAAATAAAACTGTTTTTTACTGACACAATGTCTGGAAAACAAGTGTGTAGTCCTCATCATTAAATTCATCTGAGACATTATTAAATTGTTTATCCATTACATAAAATTTTGAAAAAAGTAATTTTTTCATTATTACAGTAGTGTTTGAAAGTTTCTTTTCATGAAATTTCATGTTTTACAACAGTATATAAAATCGTCATTAGTAATTGCATAAGTTTTATGTATAAAGCTTATTTAACATTTATTTTTAAAAGTTCGATGAATGTTTTAGTTTTTAATTATTCATATTCCTCTTCCTTCCCTTAGGTGGATAAAGATGTCTTCATTGTCACTACATATGAAATGTCAATAAGAACTGCTGTGAATTTCCTTTCAGTCTTCCTTAAAAAGTAAACAAACATTTTTTTTTACTCTTAATATTTACACTGACGATATCTTATTCAATTTACTGTACTAGAAAAAAATAACCCGTACAGGAAGTTGAAACTTTGATTAATTGCACAATTAATAGAAATTGGGCCAAGTTATTTGACAATACTAGATCTCAAGAGTGTTGTTATAATAATCAGAGATCTCAAAATGTCCACAACAGGAGACCTAGGAGGCCATCCAAGGTCTTTTGTTGCTGTAACTGATCAGGGACAAGGTATATCATTTTGTGCTTTCAGAATGTTTTCTTTTACACCTGTGTTGTAGTGAGCTGTAATTTGTTGTGTTATTGCCCTTGTATTGCTGCAGATAATGCATATCAGTGGCCTGTTATCTTTTTCATCCATAAGTCTTTTTGGCCATAGTTGTGCCATAGTCTTTCTATCCCCTGGTCTGTGCACGGCTATTGTTCTCTAGGTTAAAGTTTGGTCCGTAGACAATATTGTCCGCCAGATGGCGATAGCTGCGACTCTTCAGTAGGCTCTTAAGTAATTCTCCATTACATAACGTGTAAGGATTGAAATTAAACGAAATAAATTTAAAGTAATATACATTTGATGAGTTCACAAATTTTAGTAAATATGTAAATAATGATTGAAATTTGAAATGTTGTCCAGTTATTAGAAGAAAGGCTGATTTTCATTTGTAGATCTTCATTTCATATAATAACTTGTCAACATCTCACATTTCTTCTTCTTTTCAGCGTAAATGAATTTAATCGTGTGACTGATAGGTGGATAAAGAAAGTAAGCTTTTATTAATAACGGAAAAATACAAATGTCCATCCCCTAGGCAGGCCTCGAACACGCGACCAAGCGACTCAGAAGTCAGCATGCTAGCCTCTTTGCCACCTAAGCAGTCTGCATTTCATATTTCAACCACTTGGTGAATTCTTAAACAGATGCATTTTTTAAAGTTTATTTTATTTACTTTCCATCATTATAAATTATGTAAAGGAGTATTACCTCAATAAAACCTCAAAAAATAAAATGTAAATAAAAATTAATTGATAATAAATTTAATCAATGCTACAAAACTCTAATAATGTTATTAGCATTAAACAATTAACAATTCTTTATCAATTTAATGTTAATATATTTATAGTTACTGAATTATACTATTGTTTCTAAAAATTATTAATGTGTTTAAGGAAGAAAAAATAATTTTTTCCATGGTTCCTGTAGGGTAAAACTGTGCTATTCCTCGGTTAAAATTGTTTTTAACGCCATCTATAGTGTGTCCTTGACAATAGCCCAACTGAATAGGACCTGTGCACAGACCAGGGGATAGAAAGACCATGGTTGTGCTTAAAGTTTTGGTGTAGAACTGCCAACATTCTCTGAACATCTGAGGATGTTAGCTGTTTCCAAAAATGCAAAAATATGTGGACATACTTTTTTTTTTATTAGCATATTTTATAAAATGAGGCTCTATAAACACATCAAAGAAATTAAAATAACAAAATACATGGAGAGAGAGAGGGGGGGAGGGGGGAAGCAAAGCCATTTAAAAGAAGTATATGGGATGCCCCCCCCCCTCCCTTTTTTCTTTTGAATTTTTTACAGTAGATTTTGTTTGATGTTGAAATGGTCCATGTTGCATTAAGCTTTACACAATGATATTAATCTTTTATCTACAACAAAACTTCTATTCCATGAAAATGTTTTTCGGCCTTTAAACAGTCATCATAATTGAACTGAAGATAGTTTAAAGGCTGAAATGTCATAAGTTTTGTTGCTAATAGGTTAGCATCATCATATACATCTTGTTTATTTTGATTATCATTTTCTGTTAGTGCAGAATAATTAGAATACACCTTATGGACGTCTCTTCTTTTTTTTTTTTTTTTTTTTTTTTTTTAACAGATGTAGCGGTAAAAATGAAGAATTAGATTATCGTCCTCTGTTTGAAAATTTTATTCAGGACTTGCTAACAACCGTTAACAAACCAGAATGGCCAGCATCGGAGCTTTTACTTAGTCTTCTTGGAAGGCTCCTGGTAAATTTGATATGTAATCATTGAATCAATCTGTGATGGTTGTTTATAACGATGAAAGTAGTAAATACAGATGCAAGAGTGTAATATGACATTTTTAGCACTATGTTAAATAGTAGATAGGTTTGGGTATAATTTTTTTAATTTGGTTTTAATCTACTGTTTTTATACAACAGTAACTGTTATATGAAAGCAAAAGACAGCTATTTGACAACTGAATGAACTGCATCAGAATGCAGAAAAATAGAATATAAATATCATTTTAAATATCAGCTTAGGTTTGTTCTGTTAACTACAACTTCTGCTGGGTCTAGTCAGTCATTTATTATACAGGATGTCATTCAATTAATGTAGATGATGATCCAACTGATAAACACAGAAATGACCATTAAATAAAGAAATGGGAGATGGCCATTGCCTTATTCACAATATCTGTCTTTGCTGGAGCAATTAGTGAAAGTGTAAAAGAACACTGTGCTATGCAGTATCTTTATCACAATAAGAATAAAATCTAAAAAAGCAACGTGTTTTGATGAGTTTGAGGGTTTTTTTTGGTCACAGGTATGTTATTTTTTGGGGGTAAAATCTAAAAGGTGAATGAATTTTTTTATAGGAAGACTGCTTTGTGGCAACCGTATCACTTGCTATACCAATGCAATTGACCCTTTCAATGTACCAACTCAACACCTAAAGACTCCCTTATTGTGCTGTTGTGACACCTTTCAATGTAACACCTGTCACACCTCTCAGGAATCTCATTTCAGCCACTTGCACCTGCGATCGCACTTTTCTGACCATTACCCAAGACTCGTAACCATAAGTCAGAATAGGGACAAAGATACATTTGAGGCATTGCGAATACGAAGGGTGAACTCGACAAACACACATATAAAGTTTATGATCTTTAAAGGCACTCTTAAAAATTGATCATTTTATTTTCAGCCTTCATTTTATAGGAAGGAACAAAAAAAACTCTGATGTCTGAGAAGCTGGAGGGAGGGGGGGGGGAGAAAAAAAATTGATCCAATGTTGAGTTCGTCCTTCGTATCCGCAATGCCTTATATGAAAACAAGAGAACTTGGCTTTGTTTCCTAGCTCATGTTTAGTTACCACAGGTTGCCAAAGTTCACGTCTGACACAGCTAGCTGCACCGATCCAAGCATCTAATTCTCTGTCCTGCAAACCAAAAGTTTGTTTAAAAATAAAAATAAATTCATATGAAATAAATTATAATCGAAAACAATTTTACCCAGAAGAAATTAAATATCATCTTAATTATGATAGAGAATAATAAGAGAAACATCACAAAAATAACACAAAAAAAATATACGAACCTTTCGGTCTTTTTTTTATCAATGACCTTCATCAGGTAGAGAATTTTTTTGAAAGTTTTTAACTGATTATTTCATCAGTGAGAAGTTTTAAAGAATAATACATCTAAAGAATTACAAGAACATTGTTATAAACATAGTATTGTCCAAAACATTATTACATCATTTTGAAATTATCAACTGATTAAAGGTTTTAAGAAAATGAATTTTAAAAATTAAAACAGTTACAAATATAGTATTGTTAAAACATACAGTAGTTATATTGTTATTTATTATTGAAAAAAGTGAAAGAAATAATTGATCAAGAACGATTTTACAAAATTAGAAGTATCTTTATAATTAGATGAGAAACTGGAAAGAACTGTGGATAACGACATGACCAACTGACAACAACCTCTTGTCCACAAAAGAATTTTATTAAGCATATACGTATTTCGAACTCATTGAGTTCATTATTCAATGCCGATACAGAGTTTGGTTGAATTACAGAGAATATATATGAGCCGGAGTGGCCATTATCCAATAAAAAGCTACAAATGTAAATTACAAAATAAAAAAGACCAATGGGGGAAAACAATCTCTTAACAGAAGCGCAGACCTAGTAGAGATACTTCCTCCTGGTCGTGAACAATCATTACAATCGATACCGAATGCCGATTATTAAAATTACAATGAATAACTAGATAAATAATAAAATCAAAGAAAGTAAAAGATAAACAATGATACAAAATTAAGAAATATAGAAAATTAACTTGACTCTTTAAGCAATTTGATAAGTGTCGAATCTCTTATCGGGCCTGCATCTCCGTTTAGTAACAGGTCGGGGTCCTTCTTGGAAATCTCCAACGTCTCATAGTCGTCCAAAGCGTTCTTGTTTCTGACCTGTCTCATCAAACGGCAGTCTTGTAGAAGTATGTCGTGTCCAGTGTCAAGTATATGCTTGGCCACCGCTGATCTATTCGGGTGGCCGAACCTGGTGTGGGCATGTGCTCTTTGAATCTAGTCCGGACCTTCCTGCAAGTTGCCCCTCGGTAAACTTTCTGGCATACACTGCAGGCGATTTCGTATATTCCAGATTGTGCTAGAGGAGGTGTTTGGTCTTTAGGGTTCCCCAAAAGATTCCTCAGGACATTGGGGTTTTTGTACGTGAGGTCTATATCCGCTTCTTTGAAGATTGGGCGTAATCCTGCCGTGGGGGTCTTGTTATATGGAATTGATACTCTAAACTTGGGTGTCCTGGTGTTGTTGAGGGTGGTCGATTCTCTAACCAGCTTTACGAATCTTCTTCTGCGTACCAAATCGTGTACGAGTTTGGTGTCGTATCCGTTGTTTTGCGCTGTAGTCCGTATGTGTTTTATCTCTTTCGCAAATCTGGTCTTGGATAGAGGGATGTTTAGAGCTCTGTCCACCATAAAAACAAGCGCTGCTAGCTTCTGGCTCCAGCAGTGATTTGAATCATGGTGAATGTACACATCAGTATGGCTGGGTTTTCGATAAATGTCATATTCGAGCTTGTTGTTATTTCGTATACCCTTTCTATACCCTTTCTTGACCTTAGAATCATACGAAATAACATGATCATTATATCGGTCAAACAAAAAGAAGTGTGAAAAAAAGAATTGATGAACACAAATATCAAATAAAATAATGCAATGAGAATAATCAGTTATATTTACATAAGAAAAACAAAAATCACGACATTGACTGGGAAAATATAAAAATTCTAGGAACTGAAGAACATTGGCAAGAAAGACTGATTCAAGAAAGTTACCATATAACCAAATCAAAACACTGTCTAGCTCAGCAATTCTATATATTGGATAAAAAATGGGAAATACTATAATTATGATTATATAATGATAACCTTTTAATTATTTTAATGTTACCAGCTTCCCTTCTGATTACTGGGGAAGGGGGAAATGAAATATTATTACTTTTTGAATCTGTAATGATAAAATGATTAAATTTGTAACATAATTCTTTTACTAGTGATTTTTTTTTATTCTTTTGTTCTTTTAATTAGATTTTTTTTTTTTAACTTTTTAGGTACAAAATTTCAGCAATAAATCTCTTGATATGTCCCTCCGTGTTGCCTCCTTGGATTATCTGGGAGTTGTGGCAGCGAGGTTAAGAAAAGATGCTGTGTCAAGTCAACTGAAGCAAGACACAATAGATGAAATAATCAAACAAGTGTGAAAAATTATTTATTTACTTTATTACAGTTCTAAAATGGGCAGTATTATCTTTCTTATGAGAATCCTAGTAATATTTTTTTTTTCCTTTTCAGATAATCTCTAATGAAGATGATGACATTGGCTCTAAAAATATTAAAAAAAATATTAAGGTAAGTGAAGAATGTTTTTTTGCAGGAGATTATTTCTACAATATAACTATAAATTTATATTTAATAAAATCTTATTCTGCATTTAAAAAAAAATGCACTCCTCCTGCATGACACTCCCACACACATGCTGAAATAACTAAATTACAGTGACAAATTTTAGGTCAGTCCTTACTAGATTTTCATTTCAAAATTTGATAAAAAATTGCATACCAATTAAAGTCAAGTAATGCTTGCCATAAGAAAGTTTTATTAGTATTATTTCAAAACATTGTTCCTCAACCTTTCTGCCCTTGCAGAGCCCTTGAAATAATACCCATGTTCTAGGGAACCTCTACGTAATTGTTAGACAGGGTGTCTTAAATCTTTAAGGTCAAAATTCTACAGATATGCGTAGCACCTTCACCCAGGTTGACTTGCTTTATTGTGAATGTGAATATACAGAAAAAATGAACACATGAAAAAAGCTTGAATTAATATAGCAAAAATCCATTGTAGAGGACTGTAAACACTGTATTTTGAGAAAGGGAACCAATGTTGGTCGAAAATGCATATTTTAGTCACCACGAGATCTTGGACAAGTAATACGTATGAGGAACAATTTTTGTAAGTTACTTTTGTTTTCAGAGCAAGCAAGCAATTTATTTATCCATAAACAAATTACATCTCATAGCAACAACTTTCAGCTTAGAGCAAGTGTTCAAAGTGGCAGTCACCAGTTTCAATACATGCACTACAACGGCACATGAAATTTCTCCACACTAGTTCAAATATCCCTGGAGCTGTTGTACAAGGAGATAGCAGCTTGGACCTTGCTAAGGAATATGCGTTAGATTCTACAGGGGTTTCATACACCAAAGACTGGATGTGCTCCTCATAGGAAAAAATAGAGAGGAGTGAGATCTGGCTATACACTAGCCAGGGACAAGACCTCCCCTTCCAATCCAATGATTAGGGAACTTGTTGTTGGTGCTTGAAAATTGTTGTGGAAATCAACATCGAAGTGAGCAGGCACACTGTCATTTTGCAGCCACATCCTCTCACAGACAACAAAATCGCGTGGAATCTGAAATGTGCATTTCCAACCATTGGGTCTCTATCTCAAAATAATCAGTTTTAAGTTCTCTGCTGTAGAATTTTGATCCTAAAGGGTTTGAGATTCCCTGTATATCATTATTAGTATCTTTCTTTTATTAATTATAAATTTAAAGACCAAAAAGAAAAACAAATATTAAGTGCTGTAATGACATATCTTCGAAAGAATATTTATAATTTTCATGGGAATATGCTATTCTTTACTATTTCTCGTGGAACCCTAAAACCTAGTTGAGAAATGCTGGTTTTGGTGCTTGATAATCTTTTTGCTGGCTTTTTTTTTAAAGCATTGGACTATTGTAATTGTTAGATTACAGTTCAAAAATGGCAACACAACAGTAACTTGCCACATACTATTTTACACAATGGCACTTATTCGATTTTACTTTGCATCAATAATTTTGTTTGTCTGGTGGCCATTATAGAAAAACGAGTATTTCACCCGTGAGAAAATCACAGGACCAAAAGAAAATTTATTACGCTGTACTAAATTCGAGCGGCACTCGCTTCCAGTGGTTATGTACACTCAAAATATAAGGTGCGTTCGAAAAGTTCGGTGAATGGTCTTATAAAATAAAGGAAACAAAAGATGCAAACAAAATACCTTTATTGGCATTCAAAGTAATCGCCATTAGCTACAACACACCTTTGACGCCGGTTGTACAGCTGCTGGAAACCGTCAGCAAACGCTTCTTTCGGTATTGCTCGAAGCACTGTTATCACACGTTGTTGGATCTCCGCAACGTCGGCAAAGTTTAGACCTTTCAGGACTCCGTCACATTTGTTGGACGTTGCCTGGGGTTGTGCTTGACGGTCGACCCGAACACTGCTCATCCTCGACATCTTCCTTTCCGTCTCTAAAGCGTTTAAACCATTCAGAAATACACTATTTACTCACTCCTTCCACACCATACACTTTCACTAACATTTCATTTGTCTAATTTGAAGCAAAACTTGATGTAGATGTGTTGTTCCATTTTGCAATGACACGCCTTCTTACACTGACTGTTAAACAGATCGTAGCACGCACTTCCACTAAACTGTCAATATTTGGACGCTAGAGGGTACTAGTTGCCATGTCTCACTGCAAACTTAGAGGAGAAATAAGAGTGTGCAAAGCCCTCACTATTTCCTTATGCCACTCCTTGCAACAACAGTTCCTCTTATGGAGAATTATATTCCTGAAAACGCTAAACGACAGTCTTTGCATTATAAACACTGCAGCTTCACTCTCATCCGTCCCCAAATCGCAGTTGGCTATTTCGCCTTGGTGTTGGCATCCAAAATTGCTCACTACACAGGGGAATGTGCTCTGTATCTTATTTCTCCTCTCTGATGGTTATGGGACACTCATAATTATTATTGTTAGGATTTTAAATGCTCTGTGATGTTTAACACAAACTTATTAAAGTATAGTTGTATATGACCATACAGTTGTCCTTTAAAGAAATTACAAGCAAACAAAATTAATTAGAATGAGAATTAATGAATAACATATTGGTGGCATGATAATTGCATTTTCAACTTAAGACCAGCTCAATCAGTGATGGAGTTGTTGGAACATAACCTCATTGTAAGTTGAGTTGCATCTGTATGAAATTTCTATTGCCACAATTTTATCTTCATATTTCCTTCTTGATATTATTTAATCTCCTGTCAAATGTTATTACCTCATGTCTTTATTTATTTATTTATTTATTTATTTATTTATTTATTTATTTTTAAGCTATTAATGTTACCAGTTACTTACTACAGGGTGATTTGAGAGTCCCCGAACTCCAAGTTTAAGACTATTTACTGCAAAACCATAAAAGATATCTGAATATTGTTGCTTGTGGCAGTTGTGTGTGACCTTTGGTACGTGCTACACAACATAAGAGCACCACGTGACAAGATGCTTGTGTGGGCGCAGGCGAGCAGTGACGTTATGTCAGTCATGGTTCTCACGCAAAAACAGAGTCCAAATTCTTGCAGTAAAACTCTTGCGCTTAAAATCTTAAAAAACACGTTTTTCCAAATACAAAGAACGAAGCTCTTACACTTCTTGACTTCTGTACAGCCATAGCTTTAGACCTTTAGTAGCCCTCTGGCAGGCTGAATATGAGGCCCCTCTTGAGACAACCGCTGAAGTGACTACCGTGGAGAGCACTGCAGGGAAGCTAAAATTTCCTCCAGAAACGTGGTCGTCACCATGGCCCATCAGGCACTTTTAGGCTTATCATACACGGAGTCTGCCTCGTAAAACCTGTATACAAGATCATACACAGAATTTTTCCTTGGTACAGTATAGGAGCATCAGAAAACTTCCTTTGAAAGTGCTGAATGCAACGTTGGTACGATTTTTTCACAAAATAAAGTTCTAAGAATGAGACTCTGATCTTGCGTGAGAACCATAACTGACTGAACATCTGTTCGCCCGTGCTCGCGCAACCGTCGTGCTCTTGCGTTGCCCAATGCATTCCTAAGGTCACACACAACTTCCACATGCAGCAATACTCATATATCTTTTTGGCTTTGCAGCAAATAAGTCTTAAACTTGGAGTCCGGGGACTTTCGAATCACCCTGTAATAATTAAACAATTGAGCAATAAATAAATGAAAGATCATAAACATTTTTAAGACCCGTTTTATTATTTATATTAAAACCAGTGAATAAACAAATATAAATTTTAAATGTCTTAGGGAGCCATTTGAAGTTTGTACTCTTAATCTGATTTTGAATTACAGAAAGAAAAAGTAAATTCAGAAGAAGAAAAAAACCAAATTTTGCAAAAGGCCCTATTAGATTATTTATCAAGCAATATGCAAAGTGACCCAGCCTTGCAGGTAAGTTAAACATTGTACCCTTAATAAATCTGAAAAATGTTAGATGTTAAGAAAGTACCATACAGAATTCTAATTGGAAATAAATAAATTCAAGTAAAAACATGTAATTTTTAATGCATTTTGACATTAATTTGTCATTTTTGAAGCTTGCCTACTTCTTATAAATACACTGTATGTGTATGTATATAAATCAAGAAATTTTAAGCTTTAAAATTCGTCCTAAAAAGCAGGATCGACTTATCGAGCTAGTTTCCATAGAATTTTGGAGTACATGAATAAAAACGTAACCTTCAATTAATAAACACTGTAAATCTTCAAGTATTTAAATTTTGTTTTTCCACTAAAATATTTAATCTCTTATTCATGTCATATGTGAATATTTTGCTGGAAAGATTTTTTTGTAAATGCATCAACACAAGCAAAATTGGAAATTACTGCTTAATTGATTATATAACAGCTTTGGAAGTGCGTGGCCCAAAGCAGGGTTAATAAGAGAAGATAAAAAAAGCAAAAGAAAAACTTCCATCAGATTGATAAACTGATGTAGAGTCCTGAAGAATTTAAAGATTTAAACTAGAAGAGATAATAAACAAACTAATCTAAATCTATTAATAACCAATAATATACAAGGGTTGGAGTATAAGACATGACAACTATTTGTTTGTTTTTTTGTGAGAATTCTAGCAAGGCTGGAAAATGTGAAATATACAGATGAAAGGACAAGGAATGGATGAAATGTACGGATGTTTAACAATGTGCCAACACTTTACTCTTCCCTCGTGTTTATTAATGTAGTTGACATAACATTACAGGTTTCATGTTTCAGAATATGTAACAGCAATCAAAATAGAGAAAGGCTATTTTGATATAAGAGCATTGTTCAAATCTGGTTACATCCATCCTGCACAGAGGTTGACCAAGAACTGGTTTTACATTGCTCTCTGCATAACAACAGGAAATCTCAGAGCCATGGAAACATGCTATGAATGCACGGCTTCCTTGAGATATATTTTGTGATACCATCCCTTAGCTCTGAGAAAGAGTTCCCATGACTTACGCCCCAATCCTCGTAGAAACAACAAATAAAAAAAAAACCCCGAAGAAACTAAAATAGCATAGGATTTAGTGTTTCCAAAACAATTCATAATAAATAAATCATAAAAGCACGAAAACTGCTTAACGAAAATAGAAAACATCATCCATACTACAATCGAAAGGCTGGCCCTGCCTCGTTTAGAGGGAGGCAGAGGTCTTGTAGATAAATCACTTTATATCACAGATTCTGTTACACAGAATTCTTTTACTCTAAAGCGCATGTCACCACTGCACAACGCAATCCACAAAATATAATGTTACTAGAACATGCATTAAACTTAATCATGCCTTAGAAAGGAACTTCGTGTAGACCCATATGTCGACAGAAGAGCATTGGAATTTTGGTTGAAAGAAGGGAGTCTCTTTGGAGAAACCGAAGGAACCATCATTGCCATGCAGTGACAGAACTGCATTTTCTATAGCTTTTTGTGTTAATAACTTGATCTTGTATGGCAACCATGGTTCCTTCGTTTTCTCCAAAGAGACTCCCTTCATTAAACCAAAATTTCAATGCTCTTCTGTCGACATACAGGTTAGAAGGGTGTCTACCATGAAGTTCCTTTCCAAGCCATGATTAAGTTTAATGCATGTTCTAGTTACATTGTATTTTGCAGTTTGCTTTGTGCGGTGTTGACATTCACCTGATGATCCTTAAAGAAAATGCCATATCATGGAGAAAACCATCCAGCACATTATTTCAATTTGCAAAATTCTCATGCAGAAAGACAATTTACACAGACAACAAAGTAGACTATATACATCTCACTTACCTAAGATACACAAGCTAAGATATACTCCATACTATAAATATATCCCAGACAATTTTTAGAGATACACAGACAAAATCATTATAGATCTTGCACACTTTTGTGAGGAGCTATCAGAGTAGACATTGTCCTATCATTCTTTCTGCCACTGAGGTTATTCCACACGCTACACAAAGGCCTGACAGCATTGAATATAAGCCCACGTGTATTCAAAACTTTACAGAAAACCACAATCCTAAACATATGCCATATTGTAAGGAAATCCTTACACCCAGACAGTTGTACTTCCACTCCCTTGATTTGAGCCCCTTAGGCTTGATCTTATTTCAGGTCTGCTTTTGGTACTTGACTTTCAGTCTTGGACTGAGTATAGTTTTTCTAAAACAACACAATATTAAAATCACGGTGTTATATGCGAAGATTTATGGTACATAAAAGAGATTTATGTTAAGAATTTAAAATGTTCCATATCTTTGATTTCACATTTATAAACTTCTTTGTTTGGTATTACAGCTTTTTGCGAATGCTAAAATAATCAACTTGTGAAATAAAAAATGCAGCTTGCAAAATTAAAAAATAATAATAGTAATAAGCAGCTTGCGTAAAAAATGTGAGGAATTTTTATATACTCATTTGCTTGGTGGTTTTCTCCATAAAGCACTCTTAATGTTATTTAAATACGAACATTGCAACGATAGACCATTAGAAATGCAGTAGAGGCACAGGCACTTTTTAATCATAGTGGATGGGTCGGACGAAGTCAAGAATTTTTGGTATTTTATATTTAGAAAAGCCAGTAAATGTGCCTGAAGAAATTTGTGAATGTACACTTATCCACTGAGAAACTGAAGAAGATTAATAAAAACAGGGATCAGGAATCACTGAAGAAAAGTTATGGATGAAAGGATGCAAGGTATAAAAACTGGAAATATCCACCATAAATGGAGATACATGAAACAATTATATTAACTGAAATGAAGACTCATTGGAGAAACAAAATTTCAGAAATTACATTGTTCTCCCCAGGCAGTTTATGAAGGGCACGCTGACCAGCTACTTTCGGTAGCCACCAGGCTTAATAAACGAAAGACTTCATAACACTGTATAATGTTTTGTTTGTTTTTAATTTTTGTCTGCCGGCTATTTCATTTTTTCTACCACCTGATAAAATTTTCTGGGAAGAACAATGGATTATATCTCCGTTATTGTTCCTAGAACATATTTCTCATTAGCACACCATATTGCAAAATAAGAAGAGCTAAAGAAATTTTGATGTCATTTTGTCTAAAGAAATCTCGTTATTTTGGAGATGAAGTTGACAGCATGCTTTCAGGTGAGAAGTGCA
>JAHWFO010031028.1:5029694-5053119 GCA_023313115.1 Rhysida immarginata | reverse complement strand
TGTCGGATTACCAAAGCTGTATTCATTGGCAGTCATCCGACGCGGTGTCGGACTGTCAAATGTCGGATTATCGCGAGTCAACTATATGTGCATATTCATGAGTTTTTATGAATATTTCAATTAAGGGTAGTGTGTAGTGAAAAATTCGATTTTTGGGTCAAAAATTGCAAAAAAATGAAAATATCTTATACTTACCATTGATGCTTGTTCTATTGATCTGTGTAATTCTTTTTTCTAAATTCGTTCATTATAATATAAAAAAAATAGTTTTGGACCCCCTCTCCCTTTGTCCGACTTGAATCTTTGAAAACGTTGACAAGCAGTTTCTCGATTATCATTTTTGCAGCAGATAAAAATCTTTCGGTGCACTTTTCTCGGCTTCTACTGGATGGATTTTCAAAATCTAGGGCATTTTGGAAAGGTGGGGAGGTCAAAAAGTTATGTAGGGGGTTGATTTTCTTTATATTTTATTGTATCAAAAGTTTCAATAGTGTAAGACCACGATACCCACCTTTTAGAACGGGCACCCTAAAATATATTTCAGACTAAGTAAAAATCAAATGGAAGCTTATTTTTATTGTAAGAAAGCTGCTCTTTCCAATGGTACAATCCATATCATTATATCTTCAACAGTGTAGTCAATATCTGCACCATAAGTGAACATTTAAAATTTTCACAAAAATCGCATAACTCTACAACGAATGTACTTACAGAGATGTTCTTAGCATCATTCTACATTACTAATACCCTTCTTTCATCATACCAAATTTCATTAAAATCCATTAATAAATAAAAAATCTGTTTTTTTTTTTCACTACACGCTCCCCTTAAGATTTTAAATTGTTGAGTTTAATATTTATTATTTTAATTATTGTCTTTTTAATTATTTAATATTTTGGGTTTTTCCTTTTGTAGATATTGCGGGTTTTAAATGAATCTGCTATAGCTGTCAGAACCAAAGCAATGAAATGCTTAACTCTAGTAGTAGAAGCAGATCCAGGAATTTTAGCACGGGTTAGTAATGAAACTGAATCAAATGTGGGTTTAATTCTTTATTGCTGCATAAAGTATAATGAAATTAATTTATAACTGTACTTACAACTTCAGGCAGATATGCAGCATGGTGTCCATGGAAGGTTTCTGGATCACTCAACCAGTGTCAGGGAAGCTGCCGTAGATTTAGTAGGAAAATTTGTCCTTATCCGTCCAGAACTTACAAATCAGTACTACGACATGCTCATTGAGAGAATACTGGTAAAAAAAAAAAATCATGCGAATGATACTTATTTGTAAAATATTAAAATTTTTTTTATAATATTCAACAAGAGTTTTATATTTTCAGGATACTGGTGTTAGTGTGAGGAAAAGGGTTATTAAAATCCTTAAAGACATCTGCCTTGATCAGCCTGATTTTGACAAAATTCCAGAAATTTGTGTAAAAATGATTCGAAGGGTGAACGATGAGGATGGCATTAAGGTAAAATTGGATGATACAGGGTGATGGGAATGTATGAGAATTGTTGCTATACTTTTGCTTCTAAAGGGAAGAAATTAACTGAGAATTACTAAGAGTATTTTCCAGTACAAAATTTAGAGAAAAATTCATGGAATATTCATAAATGGCTATGAATTCAATTATTAACAGGAATTAACACATTGTGTGAAGTAGTTTATTGAAAACCACATTTACTGACTTGAATAACTTTATCACAGAACACTGCCATAATTCAGCTTTTAGAAACTGGTGAAAAAAAAATTATTAAAATATTTCAATTTTTTAAAATTTGAACAGGGGACCAAAGAAATGAAAAAAATTCTTTCTTAGTTTTAGAAATTTTGGAAATATACTCTAGGAGTACTGTCTTAATGCTTGCACATGGGGTACTTTTTACCATCTTACTGACTAGAGCTTTATCAGCAACCAGGAACATAAGATAACAATGGATAGCTGTGTTAGATATCAACAACAAATTTTTTATTGGGATTGTCAAGATACTCTTGCATAGTGCAATTTATACTTTAGGCACAGCTCATTTAATAAGTGAATGGTCATGAAGGGATTAGAAACTTTTTTGTTTTTTTTGGTGATTTAAAATAGTTAGACTTTAAATTTTATTTAGTATAACAGAACATTATTATAGTGATCATTTTTTTTTTTTTATATTAATTATTTTTCTCATGCACCTCAGTTATCTTTAATTTCATTATCTTTTCAAACTTTAAACGTGTTTTTCTCGGAATCTATTATTTTCCCTTCAGGTCCCTTTTCACGTGACACTCGTATAATGAACTTTAATTCTCGTAAGTGTAAATCGAATTAAAGAAGTGTCATGACATTACATTATATTCCATCAGGGAAAATTTGTATTTAAATACTGTAGCACACGCAATCAAAAATCAGACGAGCCTTAATTCAGCCCTGCTTAATGATTATATCCTTATACAGTCGAATCCCGTTATAACGAAGTTCAAGGGACCACCGGTTTACTTTGTTATAATGAAAACTTTGTTAAATCGAGATTGCAAATTAATTTGAGAATAAATGAAAAATAGCTTATTTTAAACCGAGAATATACCTTTTTAATGTTTTATCCTTAATTATGGCAAATATCAATCAATATTAGCGTTTTAAATGTACAGTTAAGATTGTGAACTGATTTGTAGTGTTACAGTAGTGCTTCATCCTTACCGGAAATCATGATTAAAAACGGAGGTTGTACTTTTCGCTGTTAAGTCCTTGCCGCTGTAATAGTCTGTGTGCATAATTTCGGTAAATAAATTGAATATGACAAAGGTTTTATTTTTTAATGGTTCTTGTTTTCAGATATTTAAACTAGTTAAACATAATTAGAATACAAGCGTTACATCGATGTGTTTGCATCCTTCGTAACATTACGCGAATAAAATAGTTCCATTTCACGCGACTGAAATAGCTTTATTTTAATGCAATTCTTTGAGTTCTTTTCTTCTGTTTAATATTAAATATAATAGATTTGGTTCAAATTTTATAGTTCTGTATTACATGTATTAAAATAATTGAATTTTACTACAGTGTAATTGTAAATTTTTGAAGAATTACGAGTTTACCAAAACCTTGAACCATTCTCACGCGGGACTACCGGAACGCTATCGTTTTACTACCGTTTACTGATTTAAATTCCCACAAAGTGTTGATAACATTACAGTACATGTACATAGTATTGAAAATAGTGACAAATAAGATGTTTCAAAACAATACTGTATTTCTTAAAAATATTTGTTCGAATAGAAACGTGATCTTCAAATCGTTTTGTTTATAGGCCTATACGAAAATAATTCGTATCTTACTAACAAGAGTGGCTATTTTTAATTTGCTGATTTTTACAGATTCGATTTGTCACTAATCTAATGTGCAACTTCAAATTAAATTTCGTTATAATGAAATTATAACATTGTGGGAACCAAAAATTTGTTTGTTACAGTGAAAACTTCATTATAAATATTTCATTATAGCGGTATTGTAATAACATTAAATGAATAGGATTTTTGCCAGGATCGCAGAAAAATTTCGTTATAATGAAAACTTCGTTACAATGGAATTCGTTATAATGGGATTTGACTGTACTGTATTTACGAAGTTCAAGAGATTCATACGCTTTTTTTTTTTAAATTGGATATTTGGCATAGGCAATAATGTTTGCCAGTGTTGAGCCAAGAGACATCAGTATTCATTAAAGCACTTTTGGAATCTGCGTTTTTTGAACCAATGTAAAACGAATCATATTCTGGGCATGTAATTTTATAGACACCTTGTCTTTTATACATAATTTCTACTCTTTTCTGTACATTGAAAATGCTCTTGCTATGGTTTTCTTGTCCTGAAAGTTACCCCAATGCCATGGCAATCCTGTTTGCTCTTAGTTGAAAGAATGTGAATATTAGCTCAAATACAAACTAAATCTACATGTAATAGACTCTTAAATTTTGTTGAAGTTCTGAAGAAAAAGTACTGTAAATTAAAAATTTGTGACTGAGGATAAAATGGATTATCTTAATAGATATCAAAGGCTTATTTTTTAAAGCATAGCTTGTAATTCTTCCCTCACCCTCCTTTTTTCTTTTAAACTCTTGTCTCTAATTTTAGAAACTTGTAAATGAAGTATTTCAAAATATGTGGTTCACACCCATAAAAGACAGAGATTCTTCAGGATTATTAAGAAGAGTCATGAACATTACTGATGTTGTAAGATATTACAATTACAGTATTTATAGGCATCATGTTAATTGGTTAAAACTAATCTTTTATACATTTTTTCCCCCTTGAATATAGGTTACAGCTTGTAAAGATTCTGGTTTGGATTGGTTTGAACAACTCCTTCAAAATGTAAGTAAACATGTTCAAAAGTTGATTCTTTTTTTTTTTTTTTTTTTTCTCTCCTCACTTCCTTCCCCTTTGGATTGTATGATTGGCTGCATTCACTAGTTCCTCAGAGCATTGCTCCAAGTCCTGTGATTGTGTGATTGGAGTACATGGGAACATTATCAGAGTCAACAATATGGCAACTGATAAAAATAAAGAAATTGGCTGTTATGAATTTACATTGTTTTTCTCCCCATTTGCAACTTCCTCGAGCATCAGAAAGAAAAATATTTCCCTAGGATTTGAAAACTATGCAAAACAAATAGTTCAAAGTTTCCATCAGTTTAACTTGCATATTCATTTTTGCATATGGTGGTGGCTGCCATATTCAGTGACAAAAATGCTCATGATTGACAACTCCTACCTGAATGAAGAATGGGAGTCAAGGGAGTTGCATTCAAGTAAATGAAGGAACAGACTCTTAAGTCATTGAAGTCACTCTGAGCGTATAAGTGAATGTACCCATTGAAGTTTTTATTTTTGATTAATATAAGAGTTTATTTAATAATTTGTTGAAATTAAAGAAATTATATTTTATGATTCTTTGGGTTGTTAATAGTTACTAAAACCACAAGATGATAAAGAAGATATTTCTCATCAAAAACAAGTGTTACATGCTTGTAAACAAATAGTTGATTGTTTAGTAGAGAATTTATTGCAACTAGAAGAGAAATCACTAGGTATGTAAGAGAGACTCTTAACTCTGTTGAACTTTAAAAATGATTTTAAAAAATTTGTCGTAAATCTTCATGTATAATGTATATTAATATTTCCTCCCAAAATTTTTATTAAGATCTTTCAAAATCTCAACTAAGAAATTACCATATTGCCCTAAATATAAGACGAGTTGAGTTTTTTTGCGAAAATAAGGTGTTAAAAAAACGGGTTGTCTTATAATCGTAATCTCAGATTTGGAAAAAATTTGGTCTCCCCTCCCCCCTCCTCCTGATACAAGAGTGGCCGTTAAAAACCTGACCGTTTTAAGTACAAGATCAGCAATTATCCATGATAAACATTTTTCAAAAATAAGGGGAGGCTGTGGCCTGGTGGGCTTTCACTGAAACCAAACTTCTGTGAAATTAAGCAACATCAGGCACGGCTAATAACTGGATGGGCGACTCATCAGCGACCCCCCAGCTGTTGTGACCATCATACAGCAGTCGTTAATCCAGGTCCATCCAGGGACCCAACTCACCAGCCTCAGGCCATACAGGCTCTGGAAGGACGTATTGGATTCTAAAAATTAAATTAAAAAAAAATTAAAATTAAATGATGACAAATTATACATTAAATACAAAAGTATAAAAGGAATATTTTTAACATTACAGTTCAAAATTGTTTATTAACGTAAGAAATTGTGCAGAAATGAACTTTTTTAGAACTTCCACTGCCATTTACTATCCCAGAAGCCATTGCCAAATATGGCATCGGGCCTATTACAGCCCTGCATAACCACGTGATTGGACGAAAACGTGAAGAGATCGTGTGAAACTCTTTACAAAAGCGACAGATATGGATAATTTGCTTTTAAAAGTCAAGCAATTTACAGTGATAATTTTTTTTGACTTAATAAACATTAGAAATTTTGGTAGGCAATGTTTAATCGATATTACATGTCGTAGCTTTTAATCGTCAACCAAACGTAATTGTTAAGCAGTAAAACATCAAATTTTTGTAATTTCCAAGCCCATATATTACATGGAAATAATAAATGTCCCAGTATATTTGTGTTCTTTCATTGCAATACATTAACATAAACAGTTATTCAATATCAATAGATAATGAATTTAAAAGAGTTTAAGAAAATCGAAACGAAAAATCGATGGTGCAAAAACATCGAAAATTTGATGGCCGTTACTTTTTGAACATCGATACTATATTGCCTAGTACTACTTCATTTACAGCCATGCATTAATAAGCTAATCGAGGCACGCAAATGAAAAATTTTCTTAAGAAATTGAGCATTTGAAACTTGTGACTTTTTTAGTGCATTTCCTTAATTGAAATTTCTTCTTAACATTAAACTTTCATAACCATTCAAGTTCTGTTTTGGAGTTCGATGATGACTCTTTTAACTGTTTTCTTTATTAATCTTTGATGGTGACAAGAATATCGTCGTTTTTTTTTTATTGCGAGTTTGAATTTTAAACAAAGGAATAAATGAGATTGGAAAAATTATAAAAAATAAAAAAATGAGGGGCCAACAAAACTGAGAAAAACATCCCTAAGTTCTCTGCCCAGTAGTAGAAGAAAATAAGAGTATTAGTTATTACAAATTACATCACGCAACAGCCGTGTGAAATTTTGTTATAGCGTATGATTAAATTACATGCAGGAATAAATGAGGAGTTATATCCTATTACAGGCCACTAATATTTTTACGTATGTGTGGGACAAATAAACATTCAGCAGGGTTGCATCTAGCAAAATGGCAGGGCAGGGAAATTAATAGTAATTAGGGCACATTTGGTCAGGAAGTAGGGCAAGTCGGACACAAGCGCACATTATAATGGTTAGTTTAAATAAATCCAACGAAAAAAGCCAGGGTGTGCTCAGAAAGGGCAGGGCGCATTGAAAAAAGGCAGGGCACCGCGCCCTTCTATTCCAGCCTAGATGCAACACTGTTCAGGCTTGAACAGATTCTAACTTATAACTTGATGGATACAAAAGTTGGAAACCTGTGCCCTAGCTCTCGTTCACTAAATTTTGGTAGGTCGTCTTGTATGCAAATCCCCCCCCCAATGTATTTAAATTATGCTCGGGGCAATACGATAATTAAAACACAAATTAGTATAGAATAAATACAGGGCAAGTCAAAATGATAGAACCGATTTCCGACATTTATTCTGCGATGTCTAATGAACATATCATAATGTGAGACGTGTGCTTCGAAAGGCTAACTTTCACAGTTTAGTTTCCACTCAATGGGACACTGGAACAACGTTGGATAGGCCATGTATCTCTGAGGGATCGACCTGTCCTTCATTGGCCACTTCGTTCCCCTGAGTTGACCCCATGTGATTTCTTCCTGTGGGGGTTTGTAAAGGATCATGTGTACATACCACCACTGCCAACACCATTGGATGACCTGCGTGCCTTCATCATGCCATTGCTGATATTGACTGCGACATGCAACTAAGGGTTTGGCAGGAGATAGACTATCGGCTTGATGTGTCGGGTTACGCAAGGTGCTCACAAACCACCTGTGATGTGATGTGTTTGAAGTAAACTTTGAATGTTTACTGTTCGTAGCACGTCTCACAGTACCATATGTTTATTAGATTTCACAGAATAAAATTCTGAAATTGGGTCTATTATTTTAACTTGCCCTGTACAAAAGAATTAATGTAAGATTAAATGGAAATTAATAAATAGCATATTTGATTATTAAATATTTTTTATAAAGAAAACCAAAAAAATCAGCCATGTTGTAATCAAGAAACAACCAAGAAATGTAATCTGATGAAGGAAGTAAGAAACTGTCCCGAAAGTACTAGAATGATTTTCTTCAGATGTGTTTCTTCATAATTCATTGTTATTTTGAGTGGACCATATTTCCAAAATACATAGTGAAAATAATGAATTCAACATTTCATGGGTCATCAGTGAAAAATGAAATCCCACATTTTATCATGTTTTTCCTGAACTTTCAGAAGATTAGTTTTCTTTATAAAAAAAATTGATAATCAAATATACTACAGTATGTATTAATTTCCATTTAATCTTACATTAATTCTTTTGTATTCTATATAAATTTATTGTTTTAATTAATTTTATTTGGTTTTTAGTAGAGGCTTTGAATTTTTAATTAAATTCAAAATACTCTCAACGTATTAATACTTAAAATCCCCAAATTGACGTTGCGAAGTGGATTTGTGAATATTAGCTCAAAAACAAACTCAATCTACATGTTTCACTTGTGATGAACAAAAAATAACATTTTATTTTTAAAAAGAACCCTATTCAGTTATGTCTTAAGTATTGAAATAGTTTTTAAATGTTAATAATTTAGATGAATTTAGATGAGAATTCTCGAAGTAGGTTAGCAATTTTTTTTATTTTTTTATTTTTATTTATTTATTTTTTTACATCATTGCTATATTCCTTGAAATATAATGCAATAGCTTTCTCCTCATTTTCAGGTTTTAGCATGTATTAAAGTCGAAATAAAGCAGTATTAACTGGGATTTTATTAGTGGGATATGCAGTGAAACCCCTATTTTACAATATGCAGACAAAGTTTAAAAAATGTAAAATCAGGGAAAATGAAGGAAGATATAAAATATGCATTTTTCCAAATATGCCTTATTTGTATCCCATATTACAAATTGGTCACTTCTTAAGGCAGTCCAAAACAGTGCTTTGTTTGTATTTTTCCTATCGTTTCAACGAAGATGGTTTATTTCAAGATTTGACACCGTTGCCATCTGGATGATGAAAAAAGCCCGGGCGCTCAAACAAACAAGAAAAAATAAAAAAGTAGCAATACATTTAATATGTTGTTACTTTTGAAAACTTCTCTCTCATTCCACAGAGTTGCACGTCGTCAGTGAAACGACACATTTTAAAAGAAATTTTTTCTTTAAAAATAAGTTTTTTTTAATATGTAAAAAGTAATTTTATTTTGAAATATGTTGGTAACTCGGACAATCCAGCATCCAACCCGGACATCGGATGTTTTGTTGAAGTACCGGGCAGGTGGCAACACTAAGATTGGAGGAACATATTGCCAACAAAGTGGCTCTGCTTTATTTCCGGGCATAATGGCTGCAGTTTATTTCTAGCACAAAGTTACAATGTAGGTGGCGCACATGCTTTGATTGTTGGGAGTCGTTAGTTGCATGGATTGAAATTGGGCAAAATCGAAGTAGACCCTACTGGTGAGACATCGAATTTGAATGTACAATCGCGGAAAATGCAAACGGGAGGAAACGTAAATTTAAGGGATTTTGAAGATTGATCTTATGAGCATTTACACAGGCTATGAATTTGTAACGTAAATTCAGAGATCGTAAAATCAAAGTTTCACTATAATTTTATTCTTCTTCTTAGTCCTTATCTTCTTTTTACTTTTTAATGCAAAAGAATGAAATCTTTTAATCATTAGTAAATCAGCTTAGCAGGGAATTGGTCTGCTGGGGCTTAGCTTGGTTCCCTAATATATTATAATTTTATTATGGTTTAAATATTCCAGGTTATCACTATAGTAGTTTGTAATTTCAGTTTGGAGACAATTTTCTAGCAAGAAGGCCCAAAATTGACATGGCCGTAATAGACAGATAAAGTTATTTATTCCAGAAAAATTAGCATGAAAAATGTGTATAAGGGCATATTATACACAAAGATTTACGTCAATGGTCTTGTAATTTTAAGTATACATGAGTAAAAATGTTTTTCATTTCTTAACTTCATTAGAAGCCAGTGGACAGGGAACGAGTCAAAGATTAGTTTCGTGTCTAACAACTTTGCATTTATTTGCAAAAATTAGACCTCAGCTTCTGGTTGATCATGCTACAACGTTACAGCCATATCTTAGCCTTAAATGCAGTGTAAGTAGCATTGATAAATGTCATCACCAAGGATAGAATTTTTTATTATCTTGTTATGCATATATTTATTTTCTACTTCTATAGACTCAAGGAGATTGTTTAGTATTACATAATGTTGCAAGGACATTAGAATTAGTTGTGCCTTTATTGGACCATCCAAGTGAAACATTCCTTGCACAACTAGAAGAGGACATGATGAAGTTAATTCTTCGTCATGGAATGATGGTAATTTTGTTGTGCATTTAGCTTCGAATCTCTTTCAAGGAAGGATTATTTCCTTTCATGCATTAATATAATGAAAATGTTTTGGTTTCAGGTTATTCAAAGTTGTATTAGTTGCCTTGGTGCTGTAGTTAATTCTGTAACTCATAATTACAAATTAGTTAGGGATTGTTTTCAAAAATTTTTCAGTAAGTTTAATTTTGTATTTTTAAGATGAGCCAAATCTTTGTGGTATATGGTTGGCATAAAAAATAATCTTAAATCCATACTCTTGTTTTTTCAATTTCAGCTGTTCTACAAAAAATCAAAACTGAGCATGAACATAACCCAAATAATCCTGTGTTAGTAAATCATCGGCCAACTCTGATGAGGTCGTTATTCACGGTTGGCTTGCTATGCAGGCACTTCAACTTTGACTCTGATGAAGTAATGGACAGCAAGGTAATTTTTTTTTATATAGAATTTTGTAATTTTTTTTATCAGGTTGTAAAAAAAGTATCTAGGGGCGAAAATGTGACAATGACATAAGCATTGTTCAAGTTTCATAAATAATTACCGAATAGTCCAGGTATTCACCATTGGAAGTTAGGACTCTGTTCCATCGATCGATTAATTGATATATTCCATCACAATAGCAATCTGGTGAGAATGAAGAATTTGTCCAGGCAGCGTTTCACTAGTAAAGTTTTTTCCAGCAAGAAAATTGGATATAGAACGAACAAATGAAAATCTGGATGGAACAAAATCTGGGGAATGAGGAGGGTGAGGCAAAAGTTCCCAATTCAGAGTGCAGTTTTTCATGGATCATCTTTATTGATTATCTTATATAATAAGTTGATTTTTTAAATATATATATTTATATATTACTGGATTATTAATACAGGGTGTTTTCGAAAAACTTGTACAAACTTGGGGGGTGGGGGTTAATAGAGGGATCAAATCTAAGCAACATTTCTTTCATTTTTTTCTCTGGGGCATTGTTTTTGAGATAAAAAATGTTGAAATCCTACCTGCAGGAAACAGTTGTGGATTTCTTTCTGTGGGGACACATAAAGACATTGGTATACGACTTACCAGTGGGATTCGATGAAGAGCTGGTAGCCGGAATCGCCATAGCTGCGAACTAGATTCGCGAAGAACCAGGAACTTTTGAACGTGTACATCAGTCCATGCGGTGACATTGTGAAGCATGCATTCATGCCAGAGGGAGTCAATGTGAATACTTATTGTAAAACATGTGCATGTTTCATAAAAAACAAGTCACATTATTGTACTGTATGCAGTGTCTTTTTGTTCTTTTTATTATATGATTGACCATGGTTTGAGGTACCCAGACATATGACCGAACGGAAATTTAACCGACGGAGAAATGCCTGTATTTCACCAGCATTTGGACATTCGACGTAAAGAGATGTTATCGGCAATATATTTCATTTAATAGGAAAAAAAATGTTTTCAGGAGGTTATTTTGTATAACAAATCTTATGAGACAAATCTGTTTAATTTTTTCTACTAAGCAAGCATATTGTATGGACCTATAAAATTATTCTTTTTTGTATGTCTTTTTAAATAAAGGTTTGTTTTCATATCGTTAGGTAGGTTAAGACGGGAACCGGACAAAATGCAACTCAGGATCTTGTATCATTAAATAATTTCAATTCTTTTCCTGTATGTCTTTTTAAATGAATATTTTACTTCTATAGAATGAGATACTCATTAGTGATTTACAATATTTGATATTAGTATCGTGGTATTAAAAGTTTATTCCATACACATCAGGTTTCTGTCCTGCTTTATGAGGAGACATAAAAATTCTAATATCGGATGCAAAAAACAAAATGTTTTCAGGAGCAAGCATATTGTATGGCATCTATAAAATTATTCCTTTTTTGTAGGTCTTTTTAAATAAATGTTTGTTTTCATAACGTTAGGTAGGTTAAGATGGGAACCGGACAAAATGCAACTCAGGGTAAGATGGGAAAATCAACTGGTTATGGGTTGAGTATTTGACATTTTTCACTGTAGAGCTCATTTTCAGAGTTTTCAATGATATTGACACTCTATCCGAATATCTGACATATATAGTGCATGGTGTAATTATGTTTTTTTCCCCCACTTTTTGAATTATAAAACATTTTTTCCCATTAAATGAATTATATTGCCGAAAACATCTCTTTACGTCGAATGTCCAAATGTCGGTGAAATGCAGGCATTTCTCCGTCGGTTAAATTTCCGTTCGGTCAAATGTCCGTCGACCAAATGACCGGGTACAGAGTTTGACATGTTCCAGAAGCATGGGTTGAGTGGCATATTACGTCTATGCGTCGTCCAACATTTTTTTATTTCAATAACAATGCCCCAGAGAAAAAAATGAAAGAGGGAAATGTTGCTTAGATTTGATCCCTCTATCACCCCCCCCCCCCCCAAATTTGTACACGTTATTCGAGAACACCCTGTATACAGACTTTAAATTAGAGGTCATGTTACTACCTATAATTTGGTAACGAATCACTTCAGAACTTACATTGCATTTTTTGTGACTCAGGAATCTCAGGAACATAAAAATCAATTTGGAAATGTAGAGACCAGTTATATTGTAGTAGGTAGACTCCTTCCCAGAATCCAAACCTACGACGGATATACCGTAATTATATCATTAGGCCTTATGGAAAGCCATATTCAATTAATCACCGGTCGAATAGGGTTCCCTTCTTTGTGCACTTTATAGTGCTTCTAGTTTCAGAGGTTGTGGATTCTTAGCAATCATCTTATTCTCCATATATTTGATGGCATCTTATGTTCTGGATCATTTTCTGGGTCATACTAAATGAGCTAGTCCCATTTATAGATCTTAACTTTGATCAATAAAGTTATACGTATTCAGATATTCTATATGATTTGTAATAATGTATACAGTATTGTCTTAATACTTTTATGCTGGACTTTTCAAGGGTATCAGGTCAGTTCGTCGAGCGTCAATTCGTCGGAGTCAATTCGTCTAATGTCATTTCGTCAAGGAGTCAGTTGGTCGGGTGGTTAGTTCGTCGGAGGTCAATTAATCGAACGTCAATTCGTCAACAGTATCAGTTGGTCGGGCGGTCAATTTGTCGGATGCTTCAGTTGGTCGAGATAATAAATAAAAGGTCGAAAAAAACTTTAATAAAATTAATTAACGAAAAAATTTTTGTTATTAATTTAATTACTTGAAAGATAATAATAAATGCCGTTACTGTTAAAAATCAGTATTTAAATACAGCTTTTGTAAACAATGTGATATAGTGACTAAAATGAATTGTAGCCACAATAAACGTGATTTTGTTGAAAGAGGGCCCGGACGTTTCAGTTTATTTGCCCCAAATTGCTTATACTGCTTCAGTATCCTTCATTTTCAGAACGAAATTAATAACTGTATAAACTTTAATATCGGACAAATTGAGCACTTACAAGAAATTAAGTTTTTATTAAGTAAAAATTAAATAATAATACTATAGTATGAAAATTAAATAATAACATAAATATTAAGCTATATGAGCTTGCCGAAATATTTAATATCCTGTGGCTGATTTCCCAAGTTTAACAGAAAATTTCACGTTGGGCTGTTTGTTCCAACTTGATATCCACATATTCCAGACTAGCATATACACTTATTCATAACAACTCCAATTTCATCAATGTTAACAAATACTAATGTAATGAGTTTAATTTACTCCATTCAAAGAACCTAAAAATTATTTTTATTAAATGATTATTAAAAATAATGAAAATTATCTTATAATTGTGTCTAATCAGAGCGGAATGGTTTTCAAGCTGCCATCAAAGAACCAAACATTGAATTTGGATGTGTACTGTAGACAATTGGACAGTTTAAATGAATCCATTAACTAGAAATGCCCAGAACTTATTAATAGTAAAGGAGTTGTGTTCCATCATATACAATACTTTTATATATAAAGCTCTTAATAACCTTTTATTAACATCTCTTTCTCACTCTTATTTTTCCTCAGTTTCCACCCCTCCTTATAATACTGTACCTGTTTTCATGTCTCCTTAGCTTCGCCTGACGCAATTATATGATTTTCATTATTTTTAATGATCATTTAATAAAAATATTTTTTTTAGATTCTATGGATTGGAGGAAAATAAACTCATTACATTGGTATTTGTTAACATTGGTGAAACTGGTGTTAACAAAATAGTAAAAGAACTGAAAAAGTTCTTCTTCATGTGGATAAATATAGTTTACAAAGAAATTGGTGTTTTTATGAATAAGTGCATATGCTAATCTGCGAATATGTGGATATCAAGTTGAAACAAAGAGCCTAGCGTGAAATTTTGTGTTAAGCTTGGGAAATCGGCCACATGATTTGGCAAGCTCATGGAGCTTAATATATGTTATTATTTAATTTTCATATTATAGTATTATTATTTAATTTGTACTTAATAAAAATTTAATTTCCTGTAAGTAATTTGTCCGATAATTAATTTTATACAGTTATTAATTTCATTCTGAAAATGAAGGATACTGAAGCAGCAGAAGCAGTTTGGGGCAAATAAACTGAAATGTCTGGGCCCTCTGTCAACAAGATCACATTTTTAGTGGCTGCAATTCATTTTAGCTGTATTTAAATACTGATTTTTAAAAGTAACGGCATTTATTGTTACCTTTCAAGTAATTAAATTAATAACAAAAAATTTTTCGTTAATTAATTTATTAAAGTTTTTTCGCCCAGTTAGTTATAATCTCGACCAACTGAAACACCCGATGAATTTGTCTCTGACAAATTGACCACTCGACCAACTGATACTGTCGACTAATTGACCTCCGACGAACTAACTGCCCGACCAACTGACTCCTTGACGAATTGACACGTAACCCTTTTCAAGCAATGCCAACAAGTTCTTTTAAACCCTAGTGAAGCCCCTGATGTCCATGGAGCCACTTTGAGAAACACTCTAGTATGTTAGATCCTTCTCCCCCCCCCCCAACGTTAATATTGGATTTTACTCTTGTATAGGATTTAGTCGCATGATTCCACATCTACTTTTGAAGATTTCTTACTTTCAGTATTTGAATTTTCTAAATCCCATGAATTATTTAACACATCGCTTTAATTTTAGCTTCTTAAGACATTGCAGCGTTGATGAACAGTAATTATTAAGACTGAATGCCACCTGAATGATGTTATTCTTATCATTAAATTATTCTAAAAAGACTTTTTTTTTTAATCAATAATGTCATAGATAATTTTAATGTTATTTAAATAATGCATAACAGTCTTATTGTTCTTTTATTTAAACTCCTAAGCATAAACTTATTATTCTCGCCTTGTAGCTTAAAAAAAAATGTAATTTAAACAAGTTCCTAAAAATCATGCAAACGAAGTCGTATAATAGCATTAATTTTTAAAATAAAATTTGTAAGCTCACTGGGTGCATTCCACATTTTTTGAGATAGTGTTGCCAAATTAATCATTTTTCGGAGAGATATCTACTCTTCAGATGTTTTTTATTTGTTTTTGTATACAAAAAGCCTTGCTTTTATTTTTTTAAATGGAAAAAATGCACAAAGTAAAAAATAATTTTCTGTTATAATTTAAGTTGATTAGTGTGATTAAAAAAATACCTTTGTACAGTATAGTACCTTTTATCCAGAATGTTTCAGACTTTGGATATTCTGGATAAGGGATTTTTTCCATTTGAAGCACTAAGTCTTATAATCAAGAGAAGTACATTTACATGGTGTAGTTCAAATAATTCTAAGCATTCCTGTGTTCCTAATTACAGCATTCCTAATTACAGAAAAATCCCTTATCTGGAACATCCCAAATTCCAAGCATTCCTAATAAAGGGTCCTATATTGTATTAAAATTTATATTTAAAACTGAATTTTAAAGAGGTCCAAGATATTTTTTATTCTGTTCTTTTCTCTTTTTTTAAAAAACATTAAATTATACAAACGTTATAATAGTTCATCTCATTACATCTGAAAGGAAAATTTCATTATACATGTTGATAAATTTTCAAAATACATACTTTTAATGATTAATTATTATTATCATTTATAGTTTGGCTTTCCTCCATCTATCAGGGAAAAAGTTTATGAAGTTATGTTGTATTTTATGAAACATGAAGATGAGGAAGTGAGGCATAAAGCTCTTACTGGCATTGGTAATGTCAAAAAATTTAGTGCCCTACTAACAAACATTAATAAAAAAGTAATTAATGTGCAATAAAATAAAAAGCACATTTTTTTAATATTTTTTTTTTAATATTTAGGATTTTGCTGTATACGGCATTATGACATGATGCTCCAGAAAGAATTAAAAGACCTTTATAATAATTTATTATTAGATGAAAGTGCATCAATCAAACTTAAATGCCAGGTATGATATCAACTATGCATATTTATTGAAAATCTTAAATGAAAACTTTTGATTCTAACTTGACAGTTTACTAATTTCAGGTGCTAAGGAATCTTCAGACATATCTACAAGAGGAGGAAATAAGAATGATCAAACAAGATTCTGAATGTATGTCATGTTTTGAAATAAATCAGAATTTTATCCCATTAAAATTTTTATTCAAATTTATTGAATTAAATTAACGTAGGGCAAAAGGCTAGTAAAAAAGAAGATATTAAAGAAATGGGTGATATTACATCTGGGTAAGCATTTTTTCTCTCCCTTTTTTTCTTAAATCTATTGTGATATAGTATAACCCCATTAATACGTGTTTTATCCTTTGGTCCCTTCCTCTTGACGGCAATTTCTATGTAAATTCAACCTGTTAATATGTATTTTTTTTATTTTTTTTAAACTGATAATACGTAATTTTTGGCTCAAAAAATTAAGAAATTCATTCTAGGAATCTTAAATTATTTGCAATGTGTTTGAAGAAATTTTTTTAGTCATGCAGTGGTCGATGATGTTCTGCGAATTCTGATTGGTTCTATTGGACATAAACAACGAAGCACGCATCCTTACAAAACTGTGAATTCTGATTGGTGCCATCGGACATCAATGTGTGTTCTTATTGGTTCCATTGGGCATTTTTATATCACACTTGTTAGCATTTAGCGTTTTCATTTCGTTAAGTTTCATTTTTATGTTTTATGTTTCATTCGTGATGCTTTAAAAATGTAAGAAATTTACCCTGCCAATATTTAACAACTGAAGAGCCCGAATGAACTCTGAAATTTTCCGCCAATGTTTAATGATCTGGAACAAGGGAGTTGAAGAATAAGAAGTGAAGAGCCATTTTGTTCATTGATAATTGCCCGTCGCACACACTTCGCAAAATCTGAAGTTTACAAATCTTGAAGTTAAATTTTTGTCAGCAAATGCAACATCGGATCAGGGAATTACACATTCCATGAAATGTAGATTCCGAAAAAATCTATTGCAAAACTAATAAGAGCAATGGAAGACAAAGCAGAACTTAAAAAGTGGACAGTATTAGACGCCATTGTGAATCTAGATGAGCATGGCGCATGGTCCAGCCAAACGTCATCGCAAACTGTTTCCAGAAGGCAGGTTTATTTCATTTTACAATGTTTAATTCTTATATTTACTCGTTATAAATTCAATTTGTAATCTGTAATTTATTTGTAGAGTATGGATAGAGGAATCTGAACAGCCAGGTTCAGATTGGGCCTTGCAAATGCGATGTTGATAGATGGGTTGGCAGAGTGGGAGATCCTTCGGGGTCAACAGGCTTATCGAGAGCAGCTGCGGGGGTTGACTTTCGACGACTGAGGATCGACGAGGATGTTGTCACTGAGGCGGTATTAAATGAGGAGGAAATAGTCCAGCAATGTTGTATAGGAAATCAAGAGGAAGAGGAAGATAGTGATGAAGAAGGCAGAGACGTTATCGGCCAGTCTCTGCCTTCAAATAGACGCGTGTTGTCGATTTTAGACGAGATTCAGTTGTACCTTCTGTACAGTGATAATGTTTCACCTGATCTTTTAAAATGACATTGCACTTTAAAGAATGTAGTTTCTAATAATTATATATAATCTTGTAAACAGATTCAAATAACAGAGTTCTTTCCAGAAATAAATACATAAAATAAATAAAAACACGACACTGAGTTTTTCAGCGAATGGACAAACAATTTTTCGATCTCGATAATACGTAGTTTTTGCTCAGTCCCTTGAAACGCGTATTAACGGGGTTGTACTGTACTTTTATTTTGTTGTTAAACATTGATTTAGAAAATGGATGATAGAATAAGTTGACTAAACTTGGTATAAGAATAAATGATTGCAATTTCACCAAAGATTGAATACCGTACATATTCCTGTATAATGTGACCCCCCTGCTTTCAGAGCCAAGAAAACTAGTAACGATTTTATACTCCTGTATAACGTGCCCCCTGCCCCCCATTTTTGACTCATTGCTGACCTACTAGAAATAAAATGTACATGAATATATAGAAAACTTGGATGATTTACAATTAATAAAACTTCAAAATCAATTCGTTACACAAGCCAACAAAAAATAACTTTTTAAGAGCGAATTCTTATGCTTCTTTTTGTGTTGAATCCGTATCTGGCCTCAGTTTTTTTCTATTCCCCACATATTTCTTGTTTTTCAATAAAATGTTTTAAATTATTCAGAGTTTGGGACCTGATAAATTCCCTTGTGGCTCAAAAATATGGATACTTTAATATTTTAGCTGCTTCTCTTCATACCCATTATTTAACATTTATTCTCTTCATGCCCATTATTTCGTTTAAAGTTTGTCAGACTGAAGATAGTTTTTGAAGCCCCCCCCCCCCTTCCTACTTATTTGCTGTGTAAAATTTTAACAAATTGTATAGTGTAATCTTACGAATTTAGATACTTTGTCAAAAATTTTCGCATTATACAGAAATAAATATAGTACTTTTATTGTAGATGTGGGATATTATATTTTCTAGAAGCTATTATCCATGTTATTTACCTTAAGCCAAGCATCCAATATAAGTTTGGCATACATGCTGCTCCCTGTAAGTGAAATTATTGTTGGGCATGCAGAAATATTTATTTCTTAAAAATTCTCTAATAAATACGAATGCATTGTAAAAATTATAAGAAGAATATTTTATTTCTATCTATGTATTAATGCTTACATATTAATACATGCTCTCTTTTTGCCATATTAGTCCCTCTCTCTTCTCTTTACAAAAATTGAGGCCTACAACTAATTTACAGATTCATCGTAAAAAAATTCTGGATTTTACAAGAGAATTCTAATGTTATTTAGCAAAATTCTAATATTCTATCTCTGTCGTTTTTAAAGAAATCGGCTAGTTGCCAAGTTAAGTAAAAGTGGAGAATAGCATGCTCTAACCTTCCTGGATGAAAGGCACTTTTTCCCTTTCCTATTTCCATGTCCTGTGTTTGTATCTTCAAACATTGTGTGAGGAAATAATTTTCATAGTGATCTTCTTCTTGACAAATTCACATGTCTCTTCTAGCATGGATAGAAAATGTAATTTTCATCAAAGAATATGCATGAGAGCTGTTATTCTTAATATCCTTTTGTGAATTGATAGCTGGTTTGGCCTAAAAAATCTTTCCAACATTAACATTTCTGAATGAAATGCAGCATAAAGGAACTACCATGCTGCTTTTTCATCAATGAGGAGAAGATTTCTAAAGCTTAATAAATGACTAGACTGGCTTGGAGTGTTATTTCCAAAATTAGAATTTCTGAATCAAATTTTAAGTTATTTGAACAAGGTGACATGGCAAACTTTGTCATGGGAATTCTTAATATATTTTTTCTACAGTACATGTCAAATTCAAGAAATTTCTGAAAAATTTTTTGTTATTGAGGCAAAGAAATATCATACGTGCTAAAAACGGGAAAAGTTCCTAAATTTGCCTTTTGTAAAAACTGATTGAACATCCAGGAGCAACACAAAAAGGCGTTTTTGTTCGTTAAATTATTTGTTGTTTACTCTTCCTACCTCAGATAATTCTGTGGTAGGAAATGAGGGAAGGCACAGGAAGCAGCAGTAAATATGTGCATTCACATTCCTACTTATTGTGCATCCCGTCCATAGAAATAGCTAATCATAAAAAAAAAACGATAAGGAAATGATTTTTTTTTTTCCAAACACATTTAAGGAAATGGTTCTATGTTTCAACAAAATGAAATTTTAATGCTGGCGAGTGCTTTTAGTGATGAGGGACAGTTCTCGAAATACATTCTAAATATACTAGCTATTATTATAAATTATTTCATCAATAATTTGAACACCTGTGATATTGGGGCTCTTACAGTTATATCCACACCAGGTAGGAAACCAATCCATAAAAACGCACAAAAACTATACACCCAACAGAAACCTAAATGGCAAAAGCGGATTGTGGCATGTAATAAAGTCTTCATAGAACATTCATGAGTTATTCTTCACTTTCTCATTTTTTTCATTTTATTTTCTTCGACATTAGGGATTGCAGTTTTTCCAAATCAATTTACATACCCATACGGTTTCCATCTAATATTTTATCTTAAAATAGAAAACTGTCTGTTTAATTTATTAAAAAGAAATCTTTTGACAGAATGGCAAGTACCATTATCCAAGTATACCTGAAGCATATTTTGGAATCATTTATGCATCCTAATACCCAAGTTCGTACAGTTGCTATGCAGGTGATCCAGCTTATTCTCAGTCAAGGATTAGTCCATCCAGTTCAGGTAATATATTTGTTGGAATTTTTATAATTATAATGGTTACTGTATATAAAACCTTTCCCAAATGTTATAGCACTAAATTGAACAACATGCATTTCTCCCTGTTTTCATCAGATTGTTCCTTATTTGATATGCATGAGTACGGATATTGAACCTAGTGTGAGAGCAAAAGCAGATCAGCAGTTGCAAGAAATAGAAAAAAAATATCCCGGTTTTATTCAGGGTAAATGTGGATGAAATTTGTTTTTGAAGCTATATTGCATTCATACTGATCAAGGAAATTTTTATGACATTAATTAATTTATTTACCTGAAAATTTATTGCAGTAAAATAAAATGGGAGATATATATAATAATAAAAATACCTTTTATGTAATCTTGATTTTCTTAACTTGTTGTTTATCTTAAATACACTGAGGTGTCAAAATATACTGAGGGATACCTATTCAATATTGTGTAGGACCTTCTTTTGCCCAGCGAAGTGCAGCAGCTTAACCTGGCATGGACTCTACCAGTTGGCGTAAGTCCTCTGAAGAAATGTTCAGCCATTAGTCTCGATAGCCGCCCATGATTGTATGAATGTTGCAAGTGCAGGCTTTTGTGCACGAATGGATCATTCTATAACATCCCAGATAATGTTCGATGGGGTTCGTGTCTGCCGATCTAGGTGGCCAGTTCATATGTTGGAATTGTTCAGAATGCTCCAGAAACCACTCACGAGTAATGATGTGGTGCCTTTTCCTCTTGGAACATCCCATTGTTGCTAGGGCCATGAAGGGCTGCAAATGGTCACCAAGCAGCTAGACATAAAGATCCCCAGTCAATGGTATATCCAATTTTTAGGGTTTTAGCATCATGTGTATTATGATGAAACCTTATTAACAATGGTACAGATGTATGTATGTACATAATGTGTGGGTGTATGTCACACGCCTTAACTTTTGAAAGGATTGACCTAGTGGCTTGAAATTTTGTACACGCGTAGGCCTTATAGAGGACTGTGCGAAAAATATAGCGAATCCACTAGGGTGGCCTGGGACCCCTCAGGGGCCACTTGTATGAATTGAATGGTTCCTTTTTATCTTTTGAACAAAGAGGCCTAAAATCCTGAAATTTCGTAAATTTGTAGTGCAGTTCAAAAAATAAAACCAATATACAAGAAAAGTGATGTAAGCCTCTAGGGCCCCCAGGACTGCGAGGCTCCAAATACAAATCAAGCTATAATTTTTGAACGAAAAGGCCTAAGAACCTGAAATTTTTATTTTTACAGTGTGTTACTAAAAAAATATAGACAATATACAAGGAAACTGATATAGGCCTCTGAATCTCTGGCAGGGGCCCCTGGGCTATAACTTTTGAACCAAAAGGCCTAGGATTTTAGCAGCAATTGTATTTGAAAAATTTGTGCTACTGCTCGTAACATTTTGATGCTAAAACCCTTATATCGTTGGATAATGATCCTTTAACTAATTCTACCAGAGGATCCAAATTCATCCATGCACACCATGATGGAGCCACTACCAGCTTGTGCAGTGCCTTCCTGACAACTTGGGTCTATTGTGCCAACTTGAACCCTGGTATCAGCTTGCAGCAACTTGAATCATGGCTGATCGGACCAAGCTATGAGTTTCCAGTCATCATTTAAGGTCCAATGTATATGTTTACAAGTGCAAGCGAGGCACACCCTCCGATGGCTTGCTGCGAGTAAAGGCACTCTTGTTGGTATTCCGCTGTCATATCCCGTCAGTGCCAACTTTCACTACGCTGACCTCGGGCACATTTCTAATACACCCCTCATTGAATCTGGCTGTAAATTGTGGCTGTTACGAAGGGCCATTCTGCTCAGATGTCGCTGGTCACAAGCATTTAGCAGCTATGGTCGGCCACTGTATTGCCCATGGTGGGAGGTAATATCTGAAATGAGATATTCTCTGTACACCCTTGACACTGTGGATCAAGAAATGTTGAATGCCTGCACCACTTCAGAAATGGAAGATCCCATCAGTCTAGCTCCAACTATCTTTCCACATTCAAACTCTGATAAGTCTCGTTGTGTTGCCATAATAACATTACAGGATGTTTCAGATGACTGCTAATAGTCGAATTGACAGCACTAATACCGCTCTGCTTATTTTATACATCTTTTACACGATGCAAGCGACACCTGAAAATTTGCTTACACGCTCCCATGACTTTTGGCACTTCTGTGTATTTACCAATCATCATAACTGTATAGTTAATCTGAACAGAAAAGCAGGCTTAGATAATTAAATAAAGTAAAAGAAGTAAGGTTTATCTAATTTCACTCAATTATATAGATCTTAAGCAAGTTGGTAAATATCAAATGTTTAAATGTACGAGTTTTTAGATAAACTTAACATTATAAAAAATATATTTTGCATTGAATGAATATAAATATAAATAATTAAACATATATACCCCTTTTAATGAAAAGAAATAGAAATAAAATTATAATAAACAATTGATAATTAAAAGTCACCTAATGTGGAGTTAAGCAAGTAATGATGTGAGAGTCTTGAAGATCTGCTGGAAGGAGAAGAAAAACA